>JBCEWB010062256.1:0-13628 GCA_039654565.1 Peronia peronii
CAGCCGAAAGAAGTACTTGACTTTTCATCTTCTTCTGTCCATTTATCTTTGGATCTTACTTGGTCCTTTTAACTTCCTGTTAGGTACATTTTTAGAGTTCAGATTAGAGTAAATGATTAGTAAGGTTTTAACTTAAGTCATACTCTAGTTGGTTCAGATTAGATAGGAGAGTGGGCGTTTGAGTGGAGATTTGGAGCTCTATTGCGATTATAGGCTAGATACTTACATCTCGAACCCTTACTTTGAGTATTTCCGAACTTAGGTGGGGGTATAATTCAGGAGAGTCATTTACAGCATCTGAAATAACATTTTTAATTAGAGAAACGTAAGCATTGTCATGTAGTAGAAACATTTAATTTATAACAGCCATTACCGTAGGAAAAGGACGGAGGGGACAATGTTGCCTTTACAGCATGAAGATCATTAAAACCAACGCTTTGAATTTCACGATCCATGAAGAGAGGTTTGAGTGCTTCCCCAGCGAAGATAGAATCTGATCGCCTGGATGAGGGAGGACTATTTTTTATCCATGTGTGTTCTTTCTTGTCAGAATGTTGTCATCTGAAGATATAGGTTAGATTAAGGTCGTATTTTTATACAGTTTCTCAGATCTTGAATGCCTTGGAAGCTTTGTGGAGTATCCTAAAACTATGTCTAAACTATGTCCAGACTATGTTGAAATCCCCCATAATTATAACGTTGACCACATTGCTCCTGTTACAGTCCTTTATAATTTTATATATATTTCTCAAGTAAGGTCCCTTCATAATTTATACAGAGGGCATAAACATACATTATTGAATATATTTCGCAATTTATATTTATTCTCGAAATAACAAGTCGTCAATTGCATGTAGTAATTCCATGGTCGCTGAATTAAGATATGTTTAAAATAACGTGCACAACCCCTTGCTATTGGTAATTCCGCATTGTAATGTAAGGACCGCCCCATTCCTTTTTAACTATTCCAATATCCTGACCAGTACAATATCTCTCTTGTAGAACTATGACTGGCGTTTTGCTATTGTTTAAAAAAACTGTATATAGTCTACTGCATTTCTTTTTTTTTTTTTTTTAAGACCCCCAGCATTCTCAGTTTTTTTTTTTTTTTTAATTCAATGCTCAAGCCCATACCATTACACATTACCATTACCAAAAGCCATTGTGAAAACTCGTGGTCCTTTAATCAGATAATGTCATAACCCACATCTGTGGAATAAGGACAGAAGGCTTAAACAGTGTGGGCATCCTGTCAATTGTCATCTTCATGGTTGTTCCTTCGACGTTGTCACTATGTTGACTTTGGGCCTTGGTCCTGACCCGGCTGCTGGAATAGCTGTCGTCGCATCATGGAAAAGAGGATGAGTATGGCCGTTTCTGGTGAAGAGTGGGCATGTTTCCCACTGTTCGCTCCTGCCCTATATCTCCTCTTGCTTGGATGCTTTTTTGGGGGTGGGGTGGAAGGGGGGGGGAGGGGGCATTAGTAACCCACCGGAGTGATCCTGGTTGTCTTCATCAGGCTGAGTTGCAGCTGCATGGGCCACACAAGCTTGCACAACCCTCTAAGTGTGATCCCGGTCTGTTTCTACTACGGAAGTCGCAAAAAAGGCACATATCGATCATTACATGATTGTGCTTGCTAATTTAAGTCTATCAGCATGTAACCCTACCCCTAACCTACCCCTTCCCTACCCCTACCCGTAACCTAACCTAAGCCTAAGCCTAATTCTAACCATAAACTAAAAAGCTCAACACCAATAAATAATCAAGCAACAAAGTTTATTTGCCATTTGAAACACTCAGATAACATTTACACAGTCATAATTCTATTAACGGTAATTAACCTACATCATTTAATTGGAATACAGTAATCGATATGTGCCATTTTCGCAACTTCCGTAGTAGAAACAGACCGGGACCACACTTAGAAGGTAATGCCCACAAAGAGGTGGGGGGGGGGGGGGTATGAGGGGGGGGGGTATTTTTTCTGTGTCGTGACTTTTTACAGTCCAGACACACTTCTTCATTTTGCCCAGAGGCTACCAAATGATCAATTTGTGAAAATTTCTTACAGTGCGTTTTATCGACATCCTCTGGTCTATTTTGTAATGAATCTACAAATTGCAACGGTTGCAATGTTTTACTCAGGGCAGTTCTAGGTAGACCTATTGTGTTCATTTTCTTCTACCACTTAACCATTCAGTCACGATATCCTGTCGCCCACTTCAAACTTGTTAGATGTTTCTGTAGACTGCCCTTACTAAAAGACAATGATATCCCACCTATAATTCGACTCGACGAAGTGACTTCTTCCCCACTTGACCCTAACACAACGAAGGGGTTCTAATTTGTAGGAGTTACATACCTACCTCTTGTATTCATCGACTTGGAGAGAAGCCTAGCTCTGTTCCTAGCAGGCCTAGACAGATTCCTCACAGTCCTCAAAAACGCTGTGCTCCAATGATAAAGGTCTGCTCATTGTCTGAGCTACATAGCAAATATCAAAGAGAGTATATAGACTGAGGTTTCATCCGCTGGCAGATTTCTTTCCAGTATGAACACGGGAGGACAATCCAGTTTAGAATATACAATGAAATCAAAGGAACTCTTTGCGAAAAGTAAGAGGGATGGGGGAAAAGATCCAAGCAGAAGGAGGGACAAAAAAGAAAGCTGTAAATGATAAGAATGATACTTATGCAATCCTTTCCTAGAGATGAACGTTCCTGTTAAAACGTTCCTGTCTTGACGATCGGAGAACTAGACAATTTATGGAAAGATGAACCGTCGCTAACACACAGCGTATGAGAAAATAAGCTGGTGGATCACCTATGGCAGATAACCATTGCCCCAAGCGTCGAAACACCAACAGAATATAAGATCCTTTGAACTGGAAAATATTGGCAGACAAAGAACCACGATAATCTAATATATATGAGTATTTTCCGGACTCATAAGGAAAAGCGGTAAAGAAATGGAGGCCACCTCTTAGCCAAGAAAGGACCAATCACTCAATAAATAGGAGGCTTTCCCTGAACCCTCTATTATGACATCAACTTGTCAACATTTGGCCTGACTGTCTACGAGAATATTGCACGAGTAAGTCGGGCAAAGTAAAGGAAGGAAAAGACATCCATGGACAGAACCTCGCGGTACAATTTTGAGTCCGCTGAGACAGCTTAGAGAAACAGGAGAATGGAAAGAGCTTAGCAAACAAATTGGGAACGCGACATGGCGAAACAAATCTTTATGTATTCTTTATGGTAAGGTTAACAAACAGCATGAAAAACAAAGTATAATTACAACGACATCTCAAGGGCAGAAACCTCATAAATCAAAATCACTAATAATAAAAATAAACAACAAACAAACAAATAAACAAGCAAACTCATAACTAATTGACAATGGTAAAACTTTCATTATTATTATTATTATTTTAAATTCTAGCGTATCCTTATTTCTAATTCATGAAGATAAGAGAACAATGTCTGCACTAAACATACTAACATATATAAATAAAAACAATAGATAACAAATGTATAAATAAACAATGCATATACGCACACATATGTTAGTGAAACGTATCTGTTTGAGATTACCTTTGTAGCACTACATGCAACTAAATTTTACGCAAGGCCTGACAGCAACATATTGTTATAATATCCCTGAACAGAGTTATAAAACCTTGTCTAAAGTTCTCATTCACAGCAATATATATAATGAAGTTACAAGAACTGTTGATAAGCATGACAGATGACTAAATTACAAATTTAAACCTTTTACAAAAGCGAGTACGTCTGTTAATAGTGGTACAAAGAGATGTTAATAGATATACTGACCCGTTGCACAGTATACACAATAGGCAAACTGACAATAGAGTTCTAATCGTTTTTGAATGTCCTTTATCTTTTATAGCTTTATTGGACTTTTCAGCAGAGGATGTCATTTCCTTGCGTATTACTGATGCTTGTTTAATTCTTGTTCCGATAACAATACAGCCTGCAGTGACAAATATCAATGGAATCGAACCTGATATGTCATTGGTTATACTATCAATGATATGAATTGCTTTACTTTTCACATCCGCATAATACATTTGAGTGTTTCTGATCACCCCGAGCCATTCATTTTGACGTGATGGAGTTCAAAGTATAACACGGAGTAGATAGTAACCCTAATCCAGAGGAGCACAATGAGTAAAATGGAAGCTACTGCACGACGTGGAGTCAGAATTAAGTGAAACTTTAACGGTAAAAATATTGCTAGTAGCCGCTCCAGTGTTATAAAGACGGATAACATGAGTGAACAAAAATTACCTAAAATTGTCATGGTTTGCATGATTAGAAAAGTATATAATATCAACGTATTAATCGTTTTAGAAAAAGGATAATAACCATCGTTTGCTGAAAAAATGATAGTACTAATGTTATTGATACTCAGGCAAAATATGAAATCGTCTACAGCCAACATCATGAGAAGGGCGTTAGATGTTTTCGTGAGTCCTTGACGACGGATGACGATCACACTAGCCAGATTACCTAAGCCTCCGACAATGGACATGATTGGTCTGTACACATGAATGATGATCCATCCCACGTATCTGTCATAGTTATTACTATACCCTTGAGTCGATGTTTCATTACTCATATTGGCTCGGATCTATGGAGAAGAGATCGTTAATTATAGCAGAAAGAAAGACATTGACAAAAACAAGTTCGAAGGAGATGAATTAAAAGAAAAGTGAGAACAGCAACTGAACATGAATCTTCAAAAAGAGGTTGTTATAATTATAGCTAACCAGAGGGAAAATAAACTTCGATTTAAAAGAAAAAGAAAAAGAAAAAAATACTTTAACAAAAGATAACAATAGCTTCGCAAAACATTCTTGTTTACTAAGATATCTTCACTGCCACGCAGCTTGTCAGATAATAATTATCACCATCTCCTGAACCAGAACTCGGCAATAAAAGTCGGGTGTTTATCACCGACGGTCAAGTCATGCGGTGACCGGCCAGTCAGTCGTGTGACTTGAAATGTGTCTGAATTAAAGCTTAACCATTGGTCAAAATATCTTCCACGAGAAGTAGTCAGACTTTCTTAGTTTTATCATCTTTGAGATGGATTATTGGAATTACTGATATTGTAAGTGAATTATTATTGTACAATTATTACTGTTATTCTTATTTCTATTGGTGTTTAACAGTTAAGGGTGGACGGGAGGTTACATAGATTTATATATTGCTGTTGTTACAAACACTGCTCATCATTTGTTTAAGGTCGGAAAGGGCCCATCCTGGAAAGGGATTACTTTTTTAATATTACATACTCTTTTTACCCTTTCCGTCAAATTCGGCATGTGTAAAGAGGAGGAAAAAAGTGAAAAAGATTCGACTTTCTCGAATGGTAGTCATGGCAAGGCCCCCCATCATGGATTTTGGCGTCTCTAAAATGGCTGTTTGAAATCTGTCTCCTCTGCCAACTTTTGAATGGAACTTATTGTTAGTGGACATATTGATTAATATTATGTCTAAAACAGTACCTATTTTCAGCTCTTTTTATTTCAAACAGTATTTTGTATAAAATTTTGGAAATGTCATGCAACGAAATTTCAAATTTCGTCGTTTTTTTTTTTTTTACACTAAAACCTATTGTTCTTTAAAAATTACAAACAGAATGGGAAGCACATACGTATATTTTCAATCTTTTTTTGTGGAAATGGTGATTGCTAGGTTTTGTTAAAATCGGATGAGAAAAAAGAAAACTGAAAGAAAAGAAAAACGGAATTTAAGAAGGAAAATTAATATGGAGAGATTTTAATCGTCGTTTAGCCTCAGCACAGCCACTTCTCTCTCTCTCTCTCTCTCTCTATCATCTGTGTCTTTTGTTGCCTTTTCCTGCCTTTCTGGGCGGAGCTTTTCTCGAATTTTGCTCCCTACCCTTCATCAATCCATCATTATAAGGGCTCCCAAACAGTCATTCCCGCCTTCTCGAGTGCCTATATGTGACCTCTCTAATTTTCTCTGTCAAAACCAAGATTGTCCTGACCTTTACTATGGCAGATTGTCCACAAGTATGCTATGCAACAGCAGAAATAAAAGAACGTTTTCTATTATAGGACCTGAAAACTCAAATTAGAGAGACTGGTGAGAATTTACACTGATAATCTGGGTGATTGTGAGTTGTTGTTTTTTTTCGCATTAGAATGGTCATACCATATCTAATTTTAGCATTATGCCTCAAGATATTGCTAGAGGAGGTCAGAATCAATTTATTTTGCAATGTTTTCCTTGATACGATCTGATAGTGTTGATTTAAGACTGCATAACCATATGGAGCCAAATCCTGGTTGAATGACCATTGCTCAAACAACATGAACATCCACTTCTTAATACTATTTTTGTTTTAAGAAAAGACGAGATTTTAAAACGAAACCCCAAATACCCATTTTTAATTTTTTTTTTTTTTTTAGCAAAAACCATAATTTATAACGCGCTTTCTCCAACTCTGCAAGATGCTCAAAAACAGCACAGTGCTTGGCATATAGGCAGCCGTCTGCAGTGGGCTGAAAGACGTATTTAGAACATAACATATTTATGTGGAAGAGGGTTAAATTTTGTAAGGTAGATGTGAGGACAATGTGATCTTTCGAAAGAGTCTCTCCGACCTGAGTCTTTCTTTTGGTGGCAATCCATAATTGGTTGAGGGACCCGTCAGTTAAAATATCCTATTGAGTCCAGACATACGAAATTAAACAGAGAACAAAACAAATAGTAAACAGCATTAAATTGTAACATTCCAACTGTAAAATATATATTTTTTTTCCTTTTTAGCCAAAATTGAAAACTGCCTCTCTTATACGATAAGCAATCCATTTAATTAACATTTTCTTTCGTATACAGCGATAACCTATTTACATTTTATATGCTTCTTTGTTACCCTGACAAGGAGCCAACTGGGTTCGAAAATTTGGCCACTTTTATCAGTTTGCATAATTGACTTATATCAAGTTCTTCATGTTGCTTTTTGCCTTTTTGGTATATTTGATTAGTTATCCGTTAGACAATAGTGTTATCTTTAAGACATTTTTTTTAAAAATATGAAATGAATAGCAGGAACAACAACACCTAAAATAACAACATTGACCATGATCAACATAAATGGAAAAGAAGAACATTAGCATGAAAGGAACAACAATGATGACAAACATAGATCAAGGCAATGATAATACAAAAAATGCTCCGAGACTCCTAATTACTTACATCCCTTTTCAGACCATGGTAGGCACAGTTTTAGGTATATAATCCATATCAGCGTTCGTCATTTCCGAAGGATGTGCTCTGACAATGATCTCTGTTCCTAAAGAAAGCCAAAACAAAATCACTCTTAAACAGTTATGGGCCTGATATAATTACCCAATCATTCATAACATTTGCTGTTATGTGGAGAAACTAGTCATTGAGATACAGAGAGAAAAACATAAACCATAGATATTGTATATTAGAAAATAACAAGACATTACCAAACAGGATTGAGCTGTATGACAAACTCGCCCACACCCTGAGCAACTCAGAAAAGACCAAAAGCATGTTCAAGAAGCCCCCGTTTTTGGTTCGGAAAAATCACTGTTTTATCTAAGTTTATCTAATCTTTTGGTCAGAATATGTTAGGTCTCAAAATTATTTCTGATCTTATGCTAAACCAAAATGCAGGACTTGTCCCAGGGCCACCGAGTATTGTTACATCTATAGCACTGCTACAAAACAAAAGCGTTACATTAAAAGTGTAACAAAAATTTGATCGAAGTCATTACATATTTGCTATATGACAAGCAATATGTAAGCAAGACAATATTATTGTAGCATTGAAGACCAAGATTTCTCCAATGACAAGAGTAACGTTACGCCCAACTAAGAAAACCAACCCTGAAAAATATCCTGGACGAGACCATTCTATTCACCATACTTGAAAGCGCCTGAGGATTACTGGTCTCCAGTCGGGTTTACCAGAAGAATTTCTGGAGCTAAGTCAAAGCAGATATGGATTCTAAATTGCTATCAGATTTGTAAAGGGTTGAACGTAGATGAACATTTTTAAAGAAATCTCTCTTTTAGTAACTACTTCTTTAACTAAGTGATTAAAACGTCTATTCAAGATTCCAGAGCACTTTACAATGGCACACAAATACTTCAATTGCATGTCACTTTTGTGAAGGCTTGTAACATTGAGTGAGCATTGTGCAAACTCTGTGTAATTGACAACGTTGCAACAACATTAATTCCAACTTGCATGATTGTCAAGTTGGACATGATATATTACGTGCACTTACATTAGTGAAAAAGAGGAACAAATTGATCATATTTTGGGTACTTCAAAGGCAAACACAATTTAATACTTAACATTTCATACTCCAGCATAAACAGTCCAGCAAAGCATTTTTGGAGAAGTAGTTACCTTTGCTGTTTTTATTTCCTGGCATTCATTTGAGAGTCACCATGTTTGTATGTCCGGTGAAACTAAGAAGATGAAAAATTGAAATAGGACTAGAGCTAATTTCCCCTTAAGATTTCATAAAATAGAATGTTATAGTGTTCATTCCAATAGAACATTTAAACATTATCCATTTTGATGCGGGATAATATGGCTCAGTTAAATCCAAATAGTTCAGAAAGTCAGATGTAACTTGAAATGTCATATACTTGTCCAAAGTTAAGGAGAAAAACCAAATTAGAATTTCGATGGACGATATACTATTTCACATAACTACCGAGGAAAATAAATGTTATGTAACTGCCATTTCACATAGCTTGAATGAGGGATAAGTCATCGTATACTTACATTGAAAAGGCTTTCTTTTCTTTCTCCAAAGTTCAGAACAAGTTAAGTGTGGCTAAAAAACTCTTATTAAGAAGGCCTGTTTTCCCAGAGCCTATTTTTTGAAAATGCTTTTGTACTGGCAAAGAGAGTAAAAAATAATGCAGAAACATGGACTGATCTCCTATTCATTGACCTGGCATGTCTCTTGTGGCTTTTGTTTCCCCGAAAGAAAGAATGCAACTGAAAAAAAAGAAGAAAAGAAAGAAATAATAGCGTCAAAGAAGTCTGGAGATGAAAATGTCGATCATAATAAAATGATGTCCTTAAATGTACCAGTTATAAAAATCTGTTCAGTGTTGCAACTGAAAAAAACTAAAAAAATAAAAAGAAAAAAAATACTGGGCGCGAAGATAGAAAAAAAAATTCTGCCAAAACAAACAAACAAATAACAAACAAAGAAACAAACGCACAAACAACCTGTGTATTGTTTCAGGTAAATGTTGTCCAAAATAAAATTATCAAAGCATGGCTGTATTTGTCTGAATGTGATTTGTGTTTTATTGATGATTTTGAACACTGATAATTAATGTTACAGATGAAATTAAGTTAAACAATGAATTAAAACTCAAATGCCTATGCCAGTGTGGCATAGTCATAGTTGTGTTGGAAGTGGTGCATTGAAAGGTAAATATGACCTTTTTAAAGATCAGATGCAGAGAGATAATTTATGAAATGCTAGTCCAAAAGCCTGTATTATTTCATGATGCCACCACAGCACCACAGACGATTTGTGTTGTCAATTGGGATACCATGTGTATGTTTATTGATAGATGAGTACTATTATAATGCCACAGAGAGAAATTATTATCTTGACAGAATAATGTAAAGTACGACTTGTCTAGATAGATGGTAATCATAGTGTTTTTATGTCGAACCGCTGTCTGAAAACTACTTAACGAACAATGGCATCAATTTTTCTCATGCGTGTGTGTGTGTGCATATATGGGTGTGTGCGCGAAATGTCTAAAAACCCACACATATAAGTGCACACACACACACACACGATACACATGCAGAAGAAAGAGGAAAGAAAGAGAGAAAGAGTAAAAGAAAACTTTACAGATCAAAAGTAAGAAAGATCATGTGATATAAAAAGCTTTCTTAACAGTTATGTGTGGTATTAAAGAGCATTATTAATAATTGTAGCATAAATATGCTGTTACAATTGGCATTTAAAACTGGTAACTACATGCTAAGCAAACTAAAATTATTTTAAACCAGACAAACGTTTGCTGTTAGTGACGTCGTATTTCTATTGTTAAACGCACATTAGAGAAACAACGCACACGAGGACCACGAGTTTTATCCTCAGGGTTCCCCCTCTTTAGTAAAATTCTGATTTTGGATGACTAAAGTAACACCGATTCTGAGAAAGTTCAACTTCCCTCGCATTCGTTTATATTTAACGATATCGTTGTGGCGCCCATGAGCACACACAGTCTCTCATTTTGCCTGTCTCATAACTCTCAGATATCCATTTTATCCCAGTTGTACCTTTGGTAAAAGTCAGGTTTATTAATTTGGACTTAATAACTTTGAAAAGCGGTTTCTTTTTTTTTTTTTTTTGTTTACTTTTGTTGCATGTGCACCCGAATTATATCTGTAGTTCGTTTTGGAGTCTTCCGTCCAGAGGAATACAAAGCACTAGAGGGTTCATGTTTCTCTTTATTACGGAGCTGAATTGTTATTTAGCAACCCATAGAGGAAAACCCAGATATTTCAAAACAATAAAAGAGATATTTCAACCTGGATCATCAATCAAAATATACACTTATGAACGTATGAACATTACAATCATGTGACCTGCCAATGGTGAGAAACAAAAATAATGGCTGCCCCAATTATATCGTAAATGTATATAGCACAAAGGCAATTTTCCCCATTTGTGATTGTTGATATTGATAAACTAAAGGATATCTCTACGGTGTTGCCTGTTTTGTTTTTGTGTAGTGTAAAAATGCCATAAAGGAACAATGATGCCCATTTATTATGTGATTTACACACAACTGCCAACTGTTCACCAAAATGACATGCAGATCATGATTTTGCCTCGGTGAGCCGTATTAAATGGACAATCTGAATAGACCAGATCTCTGGAAGAAAAGCTGCTAAAAAAGGTACTAATGTAGATGCAGTATGTTTCCGTTTTCTCCATAGCTTGAGCAGTGGGACTTGTAGAACCTCCAGTGTTATGATCTTGTTCCTTATGGCTCTTTGTTTTGTTGTTGTTGTTCTTCTTCTTGTTTTTAACCTCACTATGTGTGAAGCCACTCAATCATAAACCCTCTGACTAAGATTTGAAAATGTTGTCCTTACATGTATCTTAGCCCACAGCAGAATCACTTTAGACTACAAAGATTCTCAAACTTCGTGTTCACGGGATCTCTGACATCTGTTGCTCTGTCTATGATGGCGGTATGCCTGTCGTTCCCACCAAAGCAGTCAACTGACTGTTCAGCCACTGAAAATTCGGTGTTAAATCTGAATGTTTCCATGCGTTGGATCCAAGTCACCGACTTGTTCAACCCTAGCGCTGCTCTTTTCCAGATCAAGGCACATTGATGAACGCATACATCTAAACAGCGCATGTTCTCCAAAACTTCTTTACCTGAGACAAGACCGACCACAAAACGTTCTGCCCTCCATGCTCACTCCAGAAGTGGGCTAGCCAGGGCAGAGAAAGTGCGGTAAGATCGTAGAATACTATAGCTTGAAAACTTTGAAATGATACACTTTGATGGAAATAATAGACTGTTTCTAATAAGCTTGTGAAATGAAACTTTGCATGCGCTCACACGTATGTAAGAACCTTGTGAATCGAATTTATAATCTGACAGACGTGCTCCCGATTGCGAATTTCGCTATTTGGGACCTACAAAATATAAAATTAATCATTCTTGCTCACCTCCTTTTTAGTAGGCATATATTATTAGCTCTCTTCTGTGTTCACTTGCGATCCAACATTGTGCTCCAGATTCACGCTTAATGCAAGTGTTTCCTATTTTCAGAAGCAAAGGCGTAGACTTTCAAATTCTAGTGTGATCCCCATTGAATCTAGGGGGTTGTGTGCACAATGCTCACGTAAATTTGTTACACAATGTTCTTATCTCACTTCTTATTGTGTGTGTGCATGTGTGTGTGTGTGTGTGTGTGTATAGTTCATGGTTAAAGCGTACGGTTGTGAAAAAATATCATGTAAATATAGAAATAGCTAATTCACCATTCTGTATTTAGTACAGATTAATGGTTTCGGAACCGGTTTTGGAGCAGCACAAAAGCTGGTCATTACCTATTCAGAAAAACGAATGGCGCTGCAATGTTAGGGACACAATTAAAAATATTCTGCTTAGTACTGAAAAGGATCAGGAGACGATTCTTTCCCCAGAATTCCCTACTAATGGTAGATCTAGTGAATGGGGAACCATCAATTTTCACAAAGTTTGTAAATACGAACTGACGGACTTTAACGATGCCCTCGCACTCAGCCTGATAACCTCTGTCTGTGATAGTTATAAGCAGCCGTGTTATTAATATATCTTGTAATTGAGGAAGAAAACAAATTAACTACTCTCAGACAAACGGTTTGCCCATCTTGTTCATCTGACAACCATTCTGATTGTTTATTTGTGTTGGGATTTAACGGCACATCAGCAAGATTATGGCTATATTGTGCCTGACATGGTGGGTCACCATTGTGAACTTGCTGGACTCTTCTGATTCGGAAGATTTTTAAAATACATGTAACTAAGTCTAATACATTTTGTGAGTGAAACAAACGGGGATATCAGACGGAATTACTAAAAAGTTTAGTTCTGACATCAAAACTCACAAAGAATCAGATCGTGTATCGGCATTATATCACAAGGTGTTTTGTCCCGCTAACACATCTAATCTAATCTCAATGTAGCGATGTCGCCACTTTAGTAGGCCTTATTATTACGGACACTGCGTAGCAATATACAATATTTTCTTTCGTAATACTTTCTTCCCTTATATTATATGCAATCTCTCCCCCCTCCACCCCTAAAAAATATAAATAAAGGGGGATGGAGGGGGGGGGGGGGGAGGGGGGAAGAAGATCGGTTGGATCATTCATGAAATTGACCATGAAAAGCTCACACTGAGCTTCCTGAGACTTCCTACTAAAATAAATGGCTACACTTTTACATGTAGAAACATGTTCAATTTTATTGCTTACTGTAAACATTATACGATTTTCCTGAACTCTGTATTAGGGGTCATAGTTTTTATTGAGCTCAAATAATGGATTTTCAAAATCTGAAAATTACGACTTCGATATGGCCATTCCAAGGGCCGGGGAGGGTGATCCAGGAAGGTTGACCGGCCCCTCTGCCATTCACGCTCTTTCTCCTTAGGGACTCAGAGCCAGTGATAGATCATCAATATTTCGCGCGCTGGCTAGGGACAGATTGATGTTTTGCATTCTGCAATATTTATAATCATTCATTTCTTTGAATATTATTTCATGTGGGTTTTGTCCTCTAACTTTGTTCTTTATACGTGTGTCATTAGAATTTAGACATCGAACTCAGTCAGCAACCCTATACTCCATGTAATTAAGACCATAATAAATTTGAGTTTAGACATTTTGAAAATGAAATGTCCATAGACATTGTTTTTATAGTTTGATAATAGCAATTCTAAAATTTGCTTAGCTTGAAACGCTCTTTTTTTCCTCCCGATCATGCAAATACGCAAAACGTGTAAACTCTTTCTTGAGGAGATCATTAAGGGTA
>JBCEWB010062267.1:0-13627 GCA_039654565.1 Peronia peronii
GGGAAAGACATGGAAAGAGGGAAATATCTAAAGAAACAATCTCCCCCCCCCCCCCCACACACACACACACACACAAACCTCCCTCAGAATCCGAGCCATAAAGAATAAAGTTGACAATGTTTTGAGACAGAGCTCTAAATGACTTTGCAAAAATTGTACTGGAATATCATCAGGACCAAATTTGATGGTAAAAGTAAGGGTCGATAATGAAGATAGAATTAAGAACTGATGAAAACAACTATTCCCTCCCTTGAATAGTTGCGGTTACGGTTTTTCTACGCCTTTCAACCTCCTCAGGGGTGGTTATTTCGGCCTTGAATAGTAATATGAATGGTAGTTGTTCGGATGAGATTTTAGAAAAAGAAAAAAGAAAAAGCAATAAAAAGCTTTCTGAGAACATTTTCACATGGTACATCAAGTTGACTATAGAAAACTGGCTTTTTTCTTTAAGTTACCCATTCGGCACCAGGCCAAGGAAACGACTTGGTCTAATACGATACATGGGAGATTTAAGACTCTCTCTCTCATATTTAGTTTTATTGTTTTTCATCCTCTGGCGGTCAGGTCCTCATCGGTTTATAATGGATACTTGACTATGGATAGGGAATATTTTTGTTTTTTTAAGGATTTGAGCACTAACAGGCAGGCTCTTTGTATACTTCCCAGCATGCTAGGAACGTATGGGGTGTCTATTTTTGGATATGGTGAAGAATATTATAAAAGATAGTAAACGTTCTACAGGCACCTTTCACTCTTACACTGCGAGTCAAACAATAGGCCCCTATAGTTCTCAGCCACGGTCAGAAACAGAGCAGGAATAAAGAAATTCAACAATAACAGCAACAACAAAACACACAAAAACAAAGTAGTAGGAAGTTGGAATGGGAGTTAAACAGAGAAGAAAATAAATAAAAACACAAAAGATGGCTTGATCGATAAAACATACAGTTACAGATTGGGAAGAAATATTACAAGCAATCTTTTGTATTTGTATGAAATGGGAATTCTAGTGCAGTTAGAGATCTTCTTTCATTCAAAAAAAAAAAAAAAAAAAAATTAACTGAACAGTCTATGGTATATACTCAGCACCTGATGATTAAATCTCAGATTTGAAAGCAAACATCTGTTATCTGTTCTTACGCCCATTTATCCCTCTACCTATTCAACCATTCAACCTTCCATCTGGCCATCTATTTATCTCTCTGGCTATTCATCCACTCCTCTATTTAACCATCAAGTCATCTTCCACGCAGACTGGCTTACTTGGTGTCCCTGCTGGTTTCCCAAGCTCTTCAGATTTGGCTTTTTCAGGCACTGCAAGTTTGGATTTCATAGGCAGGTCAGGACTGGGAACTGTAGCCCCATTGGTCTCATCCACTGTTACCTCAGACATTGGCTGGGATAGATATCTGATGCTCGTGCCTCTGATTACACTTACATTTTCAGAGTGACCAAGTGAGGTTTTGTGTGCTTCTTGATCGACTTGACTGACCATGTCAAAGTTGCCAGGAACTGTATCCAATATGGTGACCGTCTCTGAAGTTCTCCTGCTGTCTCTCTGTGTAGATGTGGTCTCATCTGATGAAGCACAGGAATCTGTAGACTTTCTTGTCTCAGATCGTCGTCTGCAGAAGACAATAGTCACCAGTATGATTGTCAGTCTCATACTCACAAATATGTGCATGTCTACTTCCTTGTGTTTGTCTGTACACGAATGAATGGGATATGGACAATTAAAACTCTGATATCCTTATTTATTTGTAAATATAGGATTAAATACATGGATGTAAACTGGCCAGTCTATAAAGTCAAGATCTGTTCATAAGTTTTGAAAGCTCTCATGCATCTATGAGAATCTGTTTGCTGGTGTTATTAAAATGATTGGTTGGATTCAAAATGAGAAGTGGCCTATCAAGTCATTATGGTTTGGAAATAGGAAAAAAAAAAAAAAAAAAGAAACATGAACTTAATTAAGCTCAAACATACTTGCTCCCGTCTGACAGAACATTGCATAAGCATCTTTAGACAAAATACAGGTTTTGACAGATTTGAATCCCCAATGTCAGGACGCAACTTTTGTTCTCAGTCCCATCTTTATATCTTTCAAAATGAAGGCTTTTACATCTGAATCTGTAATAGAATAACCCTCCAGACTGAAATTTTTTTGTTTTTGTTTTTTTGTGTTTTTATTTTGCTTTGTTTTGTTTTTTGTTGTTACTGTAATTTTGTGTCTTGCTTATTTGTTTGTTTGTTTGTTTTGCTCGGCTTTCCTGTAAAATGTGATTTTCTGCATATTTTCTATATGCAAGGTTTTCTCAGAAGAAGACAGATTTATACTGCAATAATCAGCTTTTACAGGTATATTTCTAAGCAGTGTATCAATGAATCAATTTTAAGTAAATTCAATACACCTTTACCTCCATATAAAAATACCAGGAACAATAACTGCTGCCAGAACAATGAGGATGGTAACAGGGGCAACGATGACTGCAACAGGTATGTCAATGTCCTCAGTCTTTGAAATTTTTGCCTCTGTCAAGAGATGAGAGCATTACTGACATGCTCATGGTTAAGCAAATATGGGGACACAGTACAGATGTTTGCAATATCCAGCAATAATAAACAATTGAAATGTGAGATACACTTGGACAATTTGTCTTTATCCGGCCCAACCATCCACCAACTTTCGTGGCTTGTTGTTGTGCTGTTGTTGTCGGTACTTCCATCTTGACTTTTCTTGTTTGTATATTTCTTTGTTTGTAATCATTTTTTGCTGGTGTTACGTGGTGCTGAGATGTGTGTACGTTGATAATTGAAATGAGACTGCAATTTTTCAAGGAAAAAAGTGTATGAATGTGGAAAGCCAGTAATGTTTGTTTGTTAGTTAAAACTACTAATCCATATAAAACTAGGTCTTATGATGAATTCAGATTCCTCGACATAGCTGATTCCAGATCGTTGAAAGACAAAACTAGATCGATTCAGATTCCTCCCCCTACCCCCCCCCCCCTCCCATTTCCTTTGTGTCTACTCCTCACTGCTGACATGCATCTGTCAGTGCTAGATGGCGCAAAAAGAAAGAAAGAGGGAGAAAAGACAATAATAATACTGTCCATGTGCTCCATGTACATGTATTTTCTATACGTCATAGTGACACATTCTTAGATGAAAGAAATTTTGTAAAACTGAGTTAAAGGCGTTTTGAGCATTTTATAATTTAGCTTTCAGAGAACTTCAGTACCTATAGTTTTTACTAAATTAAGTGATCTTTTTTTACATTTTCTTGAAACTAAATATTAGTTCAAATACATGTAACTCTATCAATTTATATTGCAATCTTTTCTGCTCTCAGAGAGTTAACTCACTTATGTCACATTTCAGACCAAGATAACCATCTTTACAGCCAGTAGGACAAATTCCATTTGTAAAGCTGCAGGTTTCATTTCCTTGACAGTTTCCGCTGCACGTCATGCTACATCCTGATCCATACAAACCTGCTTTACATTCTGTTAGATATATAATAGTACATGTAGAAATATATGTAATATGGAATATGAATCACGTCTGAAATTCGTCAACTGATGGATATTGACAAGTAGGCCTAGTACTTTTTTTTTATGTATCTTTTGTTCCTGAGGAAATGATCTAAACACCAAAGATGCTATATTTGCTATCTCACTTTTGACAAAAGTAACAAATGGGAAGAACTTCTGTCTAATTCAAAATGCAAAGAGGGTCACGCTATATTGAAATGTAACTTGCAATGAATGTACATGTAATTTCACGTTAGTCTCAGAGAGTTAACTCACTTGAGTCACATTTCAGACCAAGATAACCATCTTTACATCCAGTAGGACAAATTCCATTTGTGAAGTTGCAGGTTTCATTTTTTTCACAATTTCCGCTGCACGTCATGTTGCATCCAGATCCATACAAACCTGCCCTACATTCTGTCAGATAAATGATAATACATGTAGTATGGAATATGAATCACCTCTGAAATTCATCAACTAATGGATATTGGAAAGTACTACTTTTTCAAAAACCTTTCATTCCTGAGGAAATGATATAAATAAAAAGAGAAGCTATATTGTTATCTCATTTTTTAACAAAAATAACAAAAAGAAAGAATTGTTATCTAATTCAAAATGTACAAAGGGTCACACCATGTTAAATTGTAACATGATGAAAGTAGGTGTAATACTCACGTTTGTCGCAAGCTTCTCCAAAGTAGCCTATAGCACAACCACTAGGACATCCACCAGTACTCACGAAACAAACATCATCATTCAAGCAGTTACAGTGGTTCTCACATTCTCGACCATAGTGTGCATTGTCACAAACTACCTCTACAGGAGAGAAGAGAATAAAGAAATGTATGGCTCTATGAGGAGGTGACAGGTGTGTTCAGTATATTTCTATAATTGGCTTCCATACATTATGTTGTTAGCATGAAACTGTAGTGGGTCCATCGGCTTTCCCATCGCCGAGCAAACATGGGAAAGACTAAATGAATATTAAAAAGAAACACATGAACGTGCATTCGCTTGAGCTAATATTATAGTTTTCGAAGAACCACCAGTAAGTGACAACATCAATACAGTCAAAACAATGGATAAATGAGATGTCTTGCATTGTATGAACCACTAGATAACTGATATAATAAATTGGATACGGCTGAGGGCAGAGATCGCTACACAAAGGACATACATTTTCCTAGAGTGACAATAAATAACACAATATAGAAAGTTAATACCTACCTCCAAACAGTTCAGCTTCACAGATTGTTAAAATGCTCACATCCCCATATTCTGTTCTGTCAGTCGCAGTGACGTTGACTGATGAGATGGGAGATGTCATAGAAGATTGTACAGGAACAACACTATAAATGTCTTCTGTGTTACAGGGTTCATCATAGATGTACACTGAAGTACCGTTGCCATCAAAACTTTGTAATCTGAAACCTCTCAACCGTTCTTTGTTACCTGTGAATAGATTAAATGAGGATTTAACATTTTCTGCAAAATTCACTAATTTCTGCAGAGTATGTATATAGATCATTAAGAGCAAATATGAAAGATGAAGTGAGCATAGTATAACGATGGACACATATTTCAAATTGTAGAAAAAATAAAGGATAAGCGTTGTTTGCCTTAACTTGAAAACATAATATTTTGCTGGATATGGATGCACACTAAAAGTATCAAATTTCTCTTTCTAGTACATTATATTTCACTAAACTTCGTACATGTATGAGATTATCTGTCCCAATAATGATCATCATTCCTCTCCCCACAAATTTTTCGGTTCACCATCATTTAACAGATAACACCTTTCAATGTTGGCATAGTCTTTTGGTTAAACTCAGCATCTATACTGTAAATCTGCGACAAAACCCATAAAAGGCTTATAGATTCGAAAACTACTGACTGGGTCCATCTGAAATTTGGCACACTACATTGTTGTATAAAAGATCTGTGTTTCTACTTACATAAAGTCGGAAAAAGCTTAAAATGTTTGACAACATTCTAAAAAAGGCAACACTAATTGAATAGTAAACTCGCAAGAGTGTTTGATCCAAATTGTACGTTCGATAGAATGGTGTGTTCAAAATACCAAACGTTTATTTTTTAGCAATAATCAATTTAATCATCCAAAACATACATCCAGGTCGGTACCCTTGTCTCCACATTAAATTGCAGGGCAGCATCAGTTTGACCTATACTTTAAAAAAATCTCCCACGAAAGCCGTAGGTTCTCTTCTAGTTATATACGAGACATAATGATGAGATAAGAGACATATATTATATTATGTTAGTTATTGGCTTCATCTGCCATTTTGTTCTGTAAGTCTCTCCATCTGACCAGCTGCATTCTGCAATCAGTTTTCTGATCCGTATTCCGTCATTCAATAGTGCTCCTGGTAGTTCTATTCTCTATTTAATTATTTTGAAGGACACCACATCTATCATGATCAGCTCCTCTCTCGATCATATCTGGCACAGGATGGATAGCTTGTCAATATCTCACACACGGCTGGATAAGGCTTTTAAATTCTAGCTCACTTGATAATCACCTGACTCAGTTACAATATTTTACCCATCACTGTGCTTGAATTTTATAACATGCAAGACATGTTAAACCATCTAGCCATCTCTCTAGAAGCTGCAGAACTGAATTAAAAGAAAAAAATGACAGAAGCGATAATCAGCTTCATGCCTGAATTAAGTCCAATAAATGCCAAGTAATTTTTGTTGACACTGTTGTTATTGTTGTTGCTGTTGTTATTGTTGTTGTTTTTTGTGTGTGTGTTTTTTTTTTGTTGACACCGGAAAAAATATTAACCTTCTTTAGCTTCAGATTATGTGAAAAGAAATACAAAAGAAATGAACAAGCAGTATCTGGGTCCATTTGATACTGCTTCCAGAAAGACCTTCCCACAAATGGATCTCTACCTGCAATTTATTGTCAACATGAAACCAAATCGCTGAATTCATACTGATTTTTCTTCAGCCGTAATAAAAAATCTAAATCAAACTCATCTCACCGTTTCTGTTATAAAGGAAATATCTGAATATTTCCACAGGTCCTGAGAAAGTCACAGTCCATGTGGGAGTAGTTTCCCATTTTGTGTGTGTACAGCTTCCGGCATCATAATCCGCTGTAGTGTTGCCATCCACAGCCAGGTCAGACTTTCCGTTCCAGCCAGTGCTCGTTTGTCTTGTAGTTTGTTTCAGAGCCACATTCCGACCTATAAAAACAGTACTTTTATTTACTTATTTATTTACCTGTGTCTTTTTTTTTGTTGTTGTTGTTATTTATGTTTTTTTTTTTTTTTAAAGCGATCTGACAATTAAATGTTGTAATTAGCAATGAACCCCAACATGTTATTCGAAGAAATGTATCTATAATCTATTCACAAACAGTCTACCTGACAAGGAAGTAAACTAAAGAATGCAGAGCATCTAGTATACAAGAAGGATCAATGCTTTACTTTTAAATGGTTATCATTTTTGGACTGTAAATATATACTAAATAACAATTGTTAGCTGAAATTGAGGACATGTTTAGCTGAAAGTGAGGATATGCTTAACCCTTCGTTTCTCACAAGTACAAAGCCTGGCAAAAATAAACTAATTTGATGTTTAAACATAAGTACTTGGCAGTATAGAACACTTAATAACTTTTATTTTACAAATTCTGTTCAAGGTAGAGGTCTTCGTCATGTTGTACTTTTGAGTACAGTTAAGATTTTTTAGGCACTGGTACTTTAACCTACCAACATAAGTGTAGTTACGTTTAATCCCCTGGGCAAGCATAAATCTTGAAATCCCATCTTTTTCACTTATGAGGACATATAAACATACTAACAAACACTGCAGCAGACAAAATAAATCTTTTCAAGATCCAGATAGTAGAATGCATGTGTGACTAACAATTCAATTACAGTTTTCTTACATCCAGACAATAAGCAGCTAAGAAAAAAAAGAGTTTCAGATAAGGTTTTTACATTTTATTATAAAAAAAAAAACTCAATTACAGAAACATCATGATACTAAAAAACAAAAAAAAAAAAAAGGGAAGTTCGTAAATAAAATTTTAATCTTGAAAACGTACCAAACTGGACAGCCATCTATGTCCTCATAACATGCATCTAGACACAAAACAGATAATTCAGGAACAACACATTTGTATTTTTTAAAAATGCATAGGGAGTAGGTATATATATTATGTTACGCTCTAAATGCGTCTTTCAACCTCTTGGAGGAGGTTATCTTGACGGTTTATCTACATGTACAATCACAGCAAAAAAAGAACAAAATACTCCAATCATCACATTGACGTGATAGGCTTAGGTTCATATGTAGGATCTTCAGGGTCAGAATCAAGTTCCTGTTTTCGAGATCTGGAAGGTAGTCACCCAGTATGATCTGAGCTTCATCAAATTGACAGTTACATGTAAAGCCAAAATGACAGGTAGAATTTGAAGAGCACCTACTTAGGCCTGAGGCATAGTCTGATATGGTAGAATGATAACTCTGAATCCTGGAGAGGATCAAATAAGCATTATAATGACAAAAATCTAAACCAGACTATCTATAGAGTGATTATTTTTCTATTAGTAACCTCTACTGTGACTGTAAGACAGCAGTATAAGGCTATTCAATTTCAAATAAGAATGAGATCCCTCACTGCTCTGCCACCCTCCCCTTTTCTTAAGAAAAAAAAAAAAAACTTGGCCTGATTCAAAATAATCACTTAACCAATTCACCAACAGTTCTAAATCTATATTAACTGGTCTTTGAATTTAGGAGATATAAAGAACAATAATATATTATTGATATAGTATTAATATATAATAATATATAATTAATACTATTAAACCGTGGAAGCATGAATGGAAGCAAAATGAACTGCTACTTCAAAGTACCAGGTGGGGTACCATGTCCTGATTTCTTAATGGTACTTTGAATACACATCAAACTGGGTCTACAACATCCAGCAATGGAACCTCATGTTTATTCAACGACTTTGACCTCACATAGGAGATTAATATCTTGTACAATTATGGGCCCACTCAATGAAATGAAAAAGCTTCTGACTATCACAATTGATTTAGATTTACATACCTTTGATACTGGAATGTGTTGTCCAAGCTGCACTCAGACCGCGCTGCACGAAGTTAATTTTCATTTAATGTAGGTAAAATTGGCATCCGAGCCAGATTGTACAGTTCATCTTTTCTTTGTAGTACACAACTGTGTTTTGAAAATGATGGTGGTTAGAAGTACTGCCAAGCAACAGAGGTTATACAGAATCAGCCAATGGTGAACTTAAATTCATATTCTTAATAGACAAAAAGACCTACCTCCACTGATGTATAGGGAACACAGGGATTGGACTCCTTCCCCTGACACAACAATCTGTTGCATAAGTTTGTCAAGCTTACAGTGAATGTCCACTGTGGTGTCTGAGACCATGGCGATTTCTTCATCTGAGCATGGCAAAGTTTCATCATTCGTTGTATTTTCCAAGAACTCAAGTTTGAATAAGTCACGCACCTCTGAAGACGAAGTTCAGTTACATTTACATATTCAAGACATCTCTTGTCATGTAACACAAATATAAATTGCCCCCACTTTACACATCTTGGAAATATACTTGGTATCACATGATATATCTCAATTCAATTACTAAAGTCAAAGCACTATAAAGCAGAGATTTTGTCTTTGCACTACAACGCAACCCAAGATCCCAAGATGACATTAACTGATAATCAAGCATCCAGAAAAGAACAAAATAGTTATAAAAGATTCTGTCTGAAAACAGTGTTTCTTTTACTGTTTTGAATACAGAAGATTAGCACACTCTGAAAACTCAGTAGTCATTTTAATCTTTCAAATTAAAGACACCAAAAATGTTCTTCTCTCTTTCTCCCCACATCTTTGCCAAAGAGTCACAAAAGTGAAAAAATAGCTTTTGTGATGTCTACCATAAACCTCTGACTGATAATTATAGAACTAGTGATAATTTGAAACGAATTGTAGACATGCTGTAATTTATTATGCTGGAAACAATCTGGTAAGAATTAATAGAGCAACTGTTTAATATCCAGTTGGCAAAATTTATTTCTACTCCAGGCAATTCTGATATCTTTCTGAAATAGTTTACAGAGACAGAGCTGTATGCTCATCAGGTGAAGAGAGAATACATGCTAACACAAAGATTTACCAGAATCTTTGACCACCAGTCTGAGCCATGTAAAAGGCAGTGATGTGTTGAAGGTCACGGTGACCTGTTGTTGTAGACCATTATTACAGGTGTTATCATCACTGTCGTACAGCCAGTTCTGAGTGGCTGATGTCGCCTGATGAACTAGATCCACTATAATTGAGATATGCGAAAGTATTATTTCAAAAACATGTTACCACTATATTTAACCCATTGTTGCATGAAGCATGAAAGCCATGACTTAGGTAGTTGATTTTTACCACACAGACTCCTTTTAGCATGAAAATCAAACTAAACATAGCTTTTTTGACCTAGAAAGTGTCAGTAGGGAAGGTCAGATTGTCCAATATATTGGACGCCATGCGCAGCAGGACCACTTTTGACCAATTTCTGTCCTTGCAAACCTATCTGCTTGCTAAAAGTGGAGCATGCCAACATTACAATTAGATATAATGAAAGAAAAAAAACAAAGTCTGAACATTTCCATTTCTCATGAAACACAATATGTCATCTATTTTCATCACAAATTACACACCGATTTCCATTCAAGGAAATGATGAAATAAGAAGAAACAAACATCAGATCCATCTTTCCCAGTCATACACAGAATCATGCAACACTTTCTGCACATGAACATAGACTTTCTCATGCATCCTTCCAACTTGCATCTCTGAGCATTCTTCACATCCATCCTCTTTGGAAAATGATCCACTCTGTCATACCTTGCATTCTTGCATACACTCTTAGCAGACTGAGATTTTGGCTCAGTGGCTGGAGGAGCTGGTTCCCTGGGATTTGTCATTCGAGACAGAATCAGTGCCTGTGCCAATTCAAACTTGAAATTTGCAAGCCGCATACTGCAATCTGTCCTGCTGGCTCTGTACAGCAACCATGTATTTACGACGCAAAGGTCAATGAGGTGAAACATTATTCTCTTGTACCATTTTTTTGCTTTTCACGCAATTCCTGTACAGAGCCAGAAGCATGTCACACTTGTCCACACCCCCCATGTGATGATTATACTCTTAAATGAGTCCTGGGCATGGGACAGAAATGTGCTTTTTTTGTTTCCGATCATATCTAGTAACATCCTTTGTTGGTTCCACACCATGCACATTTGATGCTACCATAACTAACTTATTGTCAAACCACTCACAGATTACGAGACTCTGATCTCCATCTGTCCTGAAGTCAAAAGCACCCCTCCCCTTTCGCTTCAAGTCCTTTTGGCACAGTAAAGGACATTTCCTACTCCAATTTGACCTCACTGTGTATGTGGCAAAAAGCTTTCTTTCCTTCAACTCTAAGAGGAGATCAGGCAATGCGAAATAATTATCAAAGTCAACATGTGTCTCAGCTGGCTGATCTCTGCAGAGTGTCAAAACAATGCTCTCCGACCTCCCCACGTTTAGTCCATTCCCTACTGTTTCTGACAATGTCACAGTATTGTCCCCTGCAAATATGAACCTGTGTATATAAACTGATGTCCCTGCCATGGCCCAAACCTTGTACCCCCATTTCTTTGGCTTTTTCATCATATAAATCTTTAGACTGTGTCTGCCTTTGAAAGGGATTATTTGTTCATCAACAGAGACATGCCTTTCTCTCTCTGCACACTGATCAAAGTTTGCATTGAGTCTATCTATGAGGGGTCTAATACGGTGCAGCCTGTCATATCCTGGTTCCCCCCTCTGTTTCATGAGCTCATTGTCATTTACAAGGATGATGGACAAAATTTCCTCAAACCTGTTGATAGTCATTGCATTGGCAACTAATTCCTGCCTTGTGGCAGGTGACCAGTACATTCTTCTAAATGGTACGTCTACTACTGACATAAAAAGGCAGATTCCTAAGAATGTTCGTATGTCTTGAACGGTCACTGGTGACACATGCTGGCGACCAAGGAACATGCGCTGCCTGTTGGTCTCCAACACCAGGTGGTAAATGATCTCCTCGTCAAATAGGGCCATAAATGTGTCCATTGGTGTGCGGCAGTTCAAGGCTGGTCCTCTGGCGGTAAGGGTATTTTCTGGTTTTTCATGGGTAGGCAGATCCTTCTTCACCCAATGCCATGTCCTTAGCATGCTGTGTGCAGAAAAAAAAAGAAGACAAGAACAAATGAAAACCAATTATATTCAGCTGCAAAGAAAACCACTCACACGAAAAAATAAATAATAATAAAAAAGAAGCCATGATTTATCATTTCAAAAGGTCTACATCATACGGTAATGAAAATCAAAATTTGGCAACAAATGTGGAAACAAAAATCAGTTCCTCCCATTTACCTGACAATTGTTCGTGAATCCCCGCCTCTGAAAGAAAAACATAGAAATAACCCATTTTGAGAGGAAAGTGATGAGCCGCGACAACTTACGTGCCACCATTTCCTGCTGTGGAGCTCCCAGGTTCCTCATCTTCTCCATCCTTATCATCATCTGAGTCACTACCATCTTGGTGAGGTGGGTCTTACTCTTCCCCTTCACCATCATCGTTAAGATGTTCGTCGTCACTGGCATCAGAAATATCAGCAGCATCATCATCATCAATCACTAACTGCTGTGCTGCATCTGCAGTAATACATCGTCTTGGTCTGAAACATGAAATGATGAATGGAATAATATATTTTTTTTGGTCGAAAATTCGAAGTGTGCCTCAAATAATAAATATGATGTTTGCAAAGGTTATTACAGGCCAGCAGGTTCTGGTAGCTTCATAAATATGATAAATAACTTTAATTCTCTCAATGCATAATGACCAATATACTGGAAAAGGCTATATTTAATAACAGTCCTACAATGCATGGCGTCTAATATTTTGGACATCCTGGTAACTTGCACTTTCTCTTCATATTAATCATATGCATGGTGTCCAACATACTGGACAAAGGTATAAATAAGCTCCCAAAAAGTTTATTGCAAAATCAGAGCTCAAAATTTTAGTTTGTAAAGCAGCAGGTTCAACCATGCAGAAGCAATTTGATCGGTAAAAATAAAGCGAAATTGCCCTTACCTCTTTAAAGCTGGTGACAACATGTTGAATATGGTACATCCAGAAAGGACGTGTTCTAGAGTGATGATTCTTGGCAAAGTTAAAAATATGACCAGTAGGATCAGGAAACCACGAAACAAAACTATTAAAGGGTTCACCTTCACAGTAAAGGGCTGGCAATCACTGAAAAGTGTCCAATATAGTGGACAGTATGCACCAAAGGGAACAAGGTTTTCTGAAAATGAGGGCCGATATTCTCAATAGAAGGGGGGAAAAGGGAGGACAAAACAGCTTTAGGAATATCAAACCAACCTATTGTCAACAGATCCAGATCTGCATGTCTTCAATAAAGCTACACTCCTTATCGTCGTAAACTGAGCAATGCGTTGAGTTGCAGCAAAAATCCCTCGGAGGCTTGCGTCAATTTTAAAGTATATTTTATGTTAATTCTGGCATTAACTTATATGTGATGACAGTTATCAGTTCATACTGAGAGCTCCGAAGGGAATCCAAATCCTTTAGACTTCATTCTAACTTTGGATATATGCCTGGGTTACTGTCGCCTTTAGATGTAATTCTCGCACAGTTCTGTCAATGGCATAACAATATGCGATCTTTAGCTGTAACTTAGTTCCCCAATACATGTTCTGCATGCTTTAAAAATAATTGTTTTTAATGATGTTTTACTGTTTCTTTTTATAACATCAGACAACCAGACATGTCAAATTAGCACGAAAATATCGCACTTGCACTATGCATGGTAAAGTCCAATGTTCTGCAACAATACAACACACAGAGAGTATCTGATAAGTATTGTTTGGTAATGGTTGGTGTCACGAACTTTCTTCCTGGATGTTGAAGGGTGTTTGTCGTGATGTAATAAGTGGCGATCAGGCGGTGAATGCGG
>JBCEWB010062278.1:0-13627 GCA_039654565.1 Peronia peronii
AGACGAACTCTCTTTAATCGAACCCATTAGGTTGGTCCCGGCAAATTCGATTTAAGCGGACTCGACTGTATATCAATTTGCTTACTATGAGCAAAAGACAGGTAACAGTAAGTAGCTTGTCTGTGACAAATCCCATTAGCGAATGAGCAGGAATTCACGAGACTCAACTGGCGTCCGCACCTAAAGATCTAAAATCCCACCTCCTCAATAGCTAATTTTATCCACAAAATTTTAATTCGTAGTTGTAGCATTGATCAATGAACAGCGCCTGAGCTTGTTCTTATTTTTATAATAATATGCATATCTTGTATTTTTTAATTGAAACCGATGTTACGTTTTCTGGCTTTGAGATAAATGAGATTGAAAGACGGCGTGTAGATCTGCAGCTTGTAATTTCTCATCTTACTGCTTATCATTAAAAGTAACAGTCTGATCCTGAGATAAAAATATGGTTGGTAGCTTATGATTAAGAGCACTGCCTTTCATTGTAACTAGGTAATTGCAGTTTCTCGTGGTCACTATTATTTCATGTTATGAATGATTATTCTCTCAAAAGATCAGAAGATTTTTGTTTATTTTCTAAAATGAGAAGGCAGATATGACGGAAGTAATGGATACCCACACTGTTCAAGTTATTATTTCAGCCTTTAAAAAAAAAAAAATTATAATAAAAAATCTTCAGCTGCACCAGTCATTTTCATAAGCAATTCAGGCAGATGCCAATTTCTTATTGATTTTTTTTTTTATTCTTCCCTCCCAAAATCGTAATGATTTGGCTCTATCTCCATTGATTTTGTCTTACTTTTTATTTTAGTCTAAGACAGAGAACAGGACTTTTGAAATGGGGATTAGGGGGAGAGGGGGCGTTAGCTAGCGTGGGTTAAATATTGTAAATTCGACAAGAAAATAAGATAGAAAGGGGATGCGAATGTAAGTCTACTTCTCAGATAGCTTGGGAGATAATGATAAATGTCTGTGTAGAAAACTCATACTCAGTACCAATTCATTATGAGCTGCTGTCAGGCTTAGACACAAAATATCGGATTCTACATTAATAAGGATCAGGTTTTGAATATTAAAAAGAAAACACATACAAAAACAAAACAAAACAAACCAAAAACGTAATAGATTATCTGTATTGAATGTAAACTGATTTTCTACCTGGTAGATCTCATTCTAACCGTCCTGAATATCTCAACAACATCGTTGGACCTAACTTCCAGTAACTTCCACTCATCTCAACACACATGAGAAATGAGAAATATCCAAGGCGTGGCTGCCTCCGGTGAACGGACGGTTAAAGTTCACGCTGTTTAGACTTGAGCTCAGCTTGGCGCAGGTCAGTGGACTTTTCCGAGTAAGTGCCTGAACTGTTTTAGAGACAATGTCAGACATCAGTCAAGAGTTGAATTTCACAGATATGCGAAAAACTAATCTCTAGATTGAGGGCATCGTATGTCTTTGCTCTAGCAAAAAGATCAGATTGAAGTGTATAAGGGTAATAATAAAAATTCGAAAAAGTTTAGTGATGGATGATCATCCCAGTGCTTTTCTCCAGTACTGTTTAATTGATAATTATAACTAGGATTGACTATTGGCACACAGATATCATCATAACATATAGGGAGTTCCAATGCCAGAGGTGGACATTGGCTGACCATCTGAGGCGCCGACCACACCGAATATCAGTAAAACTTTCATGTGGGCCTCTAAAACAGACTTCCCACGGCTAATGAGGACGGAATATGCCCTGTTTCTGCTCTTCTAGAGTACAGTAGTAGGCTGTCTGTTACAGCAAGTACAAAGACATTCTTGTTTTTGACCGACGAAGACAAAGCGGCCATATACAAGTTCCCTGGACCCTGAAATGACTCTATGGGAGACTTTTTGCTGATAGAGGTAAGGGGGCAAAAATGGAGATAAAATATGAGAGGAGGCATAGGAAAGGGCAAACTAAGACATAGTAGTCATGGAAAGACCGCTAGTATATTTTGGGGTTGAAAGCCCGACGAATAGCTCCTGCCGGTTGTTTTTCTAATGAAAAACATTTTAAATGCATTCTTTTCGAAATGAGGTTTTTTAACACAAATATGCCATCTACTTTTTTATTTCTGGAGCAATTGGCATGACATTTAGCATGAAGAAAGAACAAAATAATTCTTTAAAAATTGGTGAGAGGGGATTTTTTAAAAATAATATTTTAGATTTTTGAGAAATTTGAGACGTTGGGGTCAAATCTTGGGGAAATCTGTGAAGTCTGAAAGTTCCCTACATGGCATTTTCAAAAATTTCTACAAAATTTCCTTGCACATGAAGAGCTGAAAATACTTTACCTAGATAACAAAATCAAAACAGAAGTTGATCAAGTTTTATTAAGTTCCATTGATATTTGGCGGAGGAGATTGTTTTCAAAGATAGCATTCCAGGGAAGTGGAAATCGAAGATGCTGCGTTCATATGCCAACCGTTCGAAAAGTTTTATTTTTCCCGACTGTTGCTCTCTAATTTGAACAAGCTGAATTCGGTGGAAAAGGCTATAACAGCCCATCTGTAATAATAATTTTAAAAAATCACTTCCAGGACGCCTTGTTTGTGACAGACTAAAATAGAGTCTAATGTTTATTCCTATTTATATGAACATCAGAGTGGAGAAATGTAGTGAAGCCAGAACACGGAGGAGGGGCTCCCAGTGAAGAGTCGCTGTCAAATAAATGTTTTTAAAAATAAACTGCCGTTAACACAATAATAGTCAAATGAAGCCCAAGAAAGACGTGCCCGATGTGTAGATGCCCATGAACATACAAAAAAACAATGTGCATAGAATTATCTTTTCATGCTCATTTCATGGCTTCGAATTCGCCTCGATTTTTCTTTCAAATGGTTCCAGGTGCAGAAATTAGTTGAGAACGTCAAGAAGAAAACTGTCCATAAATCGCTTATATCCCTAACCAGTAAACATAATTTCAGCGATTTTTTTTTCTCTGTCGAGATTGATTTGCACAAAAAAGCCTTGAATACTTTTCTTTTAAGGATCTTCAATTTCCAGGCGTGCTCGAATATCTTGACAATGAAAAGTATCAATGGAATAATGAACTTGTAAATTTAATCATGGCTATACTAACAGAAAAGACTTATTATATATATTAATTGAAATCCGTATTGTCGGTACCAATATCCTTAAGTGAGCTATGGTAATTGTGAAGTTTAGATTCCCATTTTTAGTGTGGTTGTTCTGTTTGATGCAGGCACTCGCCCTTTCATTCATAAATCCGGTGGCATTTTCACACGGCCCATAAAACGAGCAGTCACGTGACGCCCGGCTAAATAATGAAAATGTCACGGAACCAAACGAGATAATCATCCGCGGAAGGTTGAAAGGCGTCAAGAGAATGTAACAAAAGCAAGCGATAAGGAACAGTGGAAACTTGGACGAAACAGTATCATGTTGTATTATGACATTGCTTATAGGTCAGTGAATACCTGGTATCATTTCTTATGAACAGGAATGGAGGAAAAATAAGAAGATTTGGGCACAAAGTGAAGGATACTGTGAAGGATACAAAGTGAAGGCTGTTGCGGCAGGATGGGTGGGGCAAAGGTGACAATGATTCAAGAACCAAGTTTTAAAAAAAAGAAGAAAAAAAAACAAAAAAACAAAGAAAAGAAAAGACCCCCCCCCCCCCCCTAAAAAAGATAAAGTCCAAGTAGGTGGCGGCCCGACTGTCCTTTATTTTGCAGACAGAAATGGTGGGTTTTGTCGAACTAAAAATTAACCTTCTTTGGCCAGATGTGGCCCTGTGATAGGTAATGCCGCAGCGGAGAACCTTTCAAGCGATTCAATGTCTTAGCGTTTGACCTTCTCATATTTAACAGAAAATACAAATTTAACTGTTTTCTTACAAGCATTTTAAGGTGATCTCATTTACTATGACCGCTAGGGTGTATCACAATAGATATGAACAAGATAACAGTTTTGCAATACAATGGTGACAATTGAAGTTTCAGTGAGATGATATTTCAAGCATTAAGTTAGCATGGCTAACTATACTGCAGATGACAAAAACTAATCTTTGTCTCGTCAGTCCTTTCAACAATCTTCACAGAAACAGAAATTAGCTTTCTCTGTACCGATACATCACACCGGACACGAGAAATGTAATAGGCAATGTAGAGGCAGAAAACTGTTGCTAAGATCATAAAATAAATTTATCAAATTACTAGGGAGCGGTGAAGGCGGCACGATTTGCACGCATGCACGCAAGCAGACACACACAACAGAGGGAGAGAGAGACATTATGTAGTCATCTCTAATCTTTCTCTGCCCTTGGTAAATCAAACTATTCACATCATACAATAATTTGAGAAAGGCCTATCAACAACATCCTGACAGAAAGAGATGTGAGTGCTTAAATTAAGGATTCGAGTTTCAAGATTTTGACCAACTAATCCTTGAAGCTCTATATTAATCTGGTTCTAGAAGCTTCATATTTTATCTCTTCTACTCCCCTCCCATCCTTCCTCTCCATCGCCTTCCCTCTTGTCCTTCCTCTCCATGATCCTTCCAAGACTATCAGCAATACGTTTGTTCTGACCATGGCTGGAAATCCCCGTTTAATTTCAGTAGGGGGGTACAAACATTCTAAAGTGTTCACTGCCATTGACATACAAAAACACAAAAAATGCATGGGATCAGTGACAGTTGTTTTCAGAATTCGTGGTGGAGCAGTAACAAACATCAGTGGGCATTCTATTTTTAGCTGGGGGTACAAATATTCCAACAGGGATTTCTAGGTTTTCGCTCAGTTGAATATGAACTATTGAGTCCTTTGAAACAAATTTCACTGACAAGAATGGCACTCAGAACAACACAGAGGGAACACTGACAGCTTTTTACAGTATTTAATGCCTAAAGAAACAAGACAGACCAGGGAATATACAGATTTGATCTGTAAATATAACTGTTACAAAAGCCACTTGCAAGTTAATATGAATATTGCTAAGGTGCTACAATATTTCACAAGTTTAAAAATTTGTAAGGTTCTTGATATAATTCCATAGTTCATGAGTTCTACTTTAATAAAATTTACTGGAAATCAGATCAAAACTGAAAAACAAAAACAACAACAAAAAACAGACAGACAGACCCATTTCAACAAGCAAAAAAGACAAATGTAACTGTAACAGCAACAACAAATCAAACTAAGGAGGCCCCTTTGTCACAATGATCCTCCCTCCCTCTCTCTCCCCCACTCCAAAATAAAAAGAGAAAGAATGAAAGGACACAGACAGAAACTACAAAAAGAAAGAGAAATTAATGGGCAAAAATGCTGATTTGCTGGAATGTATGATTAGATGTCAGTTCAAAGTGAATATTTTAACTGAATTCATCATGTTTCAAAACTTTCCTGTAGAATTAAGAATAATGCCAGTATCAGTAAAGTGATTGCACTTTTTTACCAAGTAAAAACAAACATGGAAAATTATCTGTACTATAATTTCAACCCACCAATGACAAGAACAATAAATTTTACTTTTCAACATTTCATAACACATATTTTACCAATACATATTTTACTAAGGAGATAACGGCAAACAATATTCAAAATTATAAAAGTAAAATGAAAAAAAGAATACAAATCTATGGATGGTGATACCATTGGAAAGAGAGGACTATTTAATGACTACATATGTGATTTTTAACAGTATGTAGATCTCATACTACATTATCTTTCTAGAATAAGGTTTTACTCACAGCTGCATGAGTCAAAACAGTAGTCTATTAATATGGCAACGTAATTAAAGATTTCACATAACTGTATGAAACATAATGTGGTTCTGAAGTAAAAAAAAAATGAAAATGATATAAACTTCATGTTTTTCTTTTTCCCCCTTAGCCCTTAACTCCAGTCGGAATCATGGGGTACTTCTTGACAGTCTGTGCAGTGATCATCTCCATCTGTCATGATTAAGAGCCAGACCTGGTTCTCCACTGATGTTCTCTTTGTCCATCCTGAATGTGTCAATTCATCTTTTTTTCTGCCTACTTCTTTTTCAGTTCAGATTGATTGTTCCTTGTAAAATAGTTTTAGCAAGGCTATCGGATCTTGTTATTCATGTCTCTCTCTATGTGTTGTGAAAAGTTATTCAAACGGTTTTCTGTTTTCCTTTCATGCCTACCTCTACATTGTTAAAAAAAATTAATCTTCTTTTACAATCATATTCTACACATTAAACTAGAAAAAAAAAATGATCATATAGAAGCTATTTTGCTCTAATAAATAAAAACTACCTAACATGATATATAAATCATTTATTTGATTCAATTTTAATATACATAAACTTGTGTGAATGTCTCAGAATATAAAAAAAACCACTTCTATCAGCATTATATTCTGTTCAGTATTCATCACGATGCCAAATTAAAATTTTAGCACAATCATTTGATGTCCTCCATTCCCAAAGAGAAGAGGCAGGACAAAAGCATAGAACAATAATTAAAGAGAAAACACATCCAATTCTAAAGGAACAAAAGGATACAAGTTAAACTAAAAAAACAGAAAAATTATGTTAAATCACATTGTGCAGTGACACAATTATAAGATGAGAGAAATGTCACAATTGCTGAGGCTTTTAATTGATGATTTATATGAAAAGACAAAATGAAAATGACCAGCAAGGATCTTCATTGAGTGCAATGGTCTCAAAATTGTTCAGCTTTGTAAGGTACGATATAAATTTTCAAGAGAAATGAAGTATTATATAGCTTGCAGTAAGATACTCAGTACTGCTCAGTGTTGCTTTTATGTTCCTTCACATCTTTTTCTCGAACACTGACCAGAACAGGCTATGTGGTAGTGTTTGTTGACACAATTTTCTCGAAAAAAATAAAAACTTTCACATTAAAAATATATTTTTTTCCACTTTGGTTCCTTTGGTTTTTTTTTTTTGTTTTTTTATCATCAGTCTTAACTTCCATAATATACATAAATATATAATATACCTATATAAGAAATTTAACTACTACTTGGAGACCTTACAAAATGTTCTCAGGGTACATGATTCTGACAAACATTGCCATAATTCCTGATTTCTAAAAACTGTAGAAAAACAATATAGTCATTATGGCATTTGTCTTGATGCCATCTGCTTTCATCCATTGCTCTAGGCAGACACGTTTCCCACTGTCAAATTGGCGAGAGCTGTTTTAGCACTTTGCTGGATTTTCTCCACAGTAAAAGGTGCCTCTGTTAAAGACATCAGTGAATGCATGATTTTGAAATGGGTATTTTATCTAAAGGACTTGATTCAGTCAAAATACCTCTGTTCCTGTAATTTTTTCTCTTGTTTCTTTTGAACTTTGAATGGACAGCACATCTGGTTATACATTCATAAATTTGCTGTTCATGTAGGCACAAGAACGGATGAAATCGCCATTACTTATTATTAAACTACCGTCTTCTGAACCAAATAATCTGACAATTTTCTTGGCTCTTTGTGCTATGAATTATAAATGCTTGTATTTGTTTAAGCATGACCCAGTATATGTACAATTTGAAAACAATTTCAGTGACTTCTGTGATGATGAATTGATGAACAATATAATGGTACTCAGACTCACCCACGGGGATGAAAACCCTCTCTCCTGTGAGCTCCTCTCTGACAGCTTCCATAGAGCTTTTGATGGCCAGGAGAGCTCCGACAGCCAAGCCAATGGGAGGCTCTCCAACAGCTGTAGGTTTGAGATTAAAGGCAAATTAGAAATATCATAATGTAATTGCAGGATAGTTATGTAGACATAGAAAAATGATGAATAATTTGGAAATTGTTAATCTGTAAACAAATTAATTACACAATCTTTTCTTGCCTGTGAAATGAACACACAATAAAGATAAAGTATTCTTCAGAAGAATACTCTTCATAAAAGAGGATCATCAAGAATTCTTTATCAGTGTCTTACACAAGAATTACTCTATACATAATGTGTATGTTCCTTAATTAAGATACCTCTGTTCATTCCTATCATTCTATAGTGTGATTTTTATCAGTGGTTTTGGTAACCGAACACTTCTAATATTTGGGATGTTTGTACAGATACATTAACCAACCTTTAGAACTGAGAACTCCAGTGGGACATGGTCGGTCAGGCAGGAAATGAATTCTCCAATCTATTGGGATATCCTTTGTAGTGGGAGGCTTGTATTCCTGTTAGAGTGATATTAATGTTTGAATAAATGCTAAGACAATTTTCCATACCATACTGAAATCAGACATTGTAAACTGTAAACTCGATTTGGCATGCTTTCTAATTTTATTACTCTTCCAGTAGTCACTATCATGCTACAATGAACAATTTGATGAGCTGTAGAATAATGTAATTACCTTGTTTACAGCTATTTAAAGATCTAGGTCTCATTCACTTTAACAGCACTCAGCATGGCGTATATATCTGAGATAAATACACATATACCTATCTTACTTCACTATGTAACACATAAAGTTATTCACATTTTTATTTCGCATGTTCACACATTATTTTTGCAAAATGAAAAACTGACTGCTCCTATTCAGTGATCAGTTTTACATGTACATACCCATGTCCCATCATTCAACACTTGGCCTGTTCTCCTGTCATAGTGAAGATTCTCAGTCAGGAAAGCTCCCAGACCCATCACATAAGATCCTTCCACCTGACCAATGTCAATGGTGGGGTTGAGGCTATTAACATGTTGAGACAATTTGAAAACAATATCATGCTTGTCCTAATTTCATACATAATTTGAAGAAAGACATCCAAAAAATACATCAGCAACAGCTGCAGTTCCCTGACTCTTGTTGTGTAAAGAAAGCAGGCAACTCAGTGACAGATGTGAACCCCAAGGATTTGTTTTGAACACATACAGCATTTATTTGACTTTAATGCACAAACGATATATTTTTAAAATAAAACGTGATCTACGAATGTTATAACAGAGTTGTATATTTATGTTGCATAAATATAATCAGCATCCAACAATTCCTGGTGCATATTTGATGGTGGTACGCTCAGTGCTTTTCAAACTATAAGTCTATGGAAGTTACAATTAAGTTTAAAGATAAAAATTAAATCAACTGAAAATGAACGCTGTTTAGAAAGCTGTACACAAAATTTTTTCATATAAGATCGCCTTCAGTAAGATGAATCAAATGTCATGATAAATTGACTCTACACCTGATATAGTTCTCACTATACTTGATGTATCTCGACTTACCTTTCACCAAAATCACACATGATATCCACACGTTTAACTTGGAACTCTCCTGTCAGAACATCAACTTCAGTTTCTACCACACCAGCACAATAAGTGTTATAGCGGAAACCATCGTCTGGTTTTGGTGTTCTGTGTGAGGTTATGTCAGATGAACATATGTCATTTAGAAAAATTGAAAAGCAATCAAAAATGAAAAACAAATCAATCAACAAATGTAAGGATGGATGACTGATGGAGGGATAGAAAAATGGATGAATGAGCAAATAAATGGATGGACAAGCATTCATGTGGATACTTTTGGTATTCCTATGAGTCTTTTAAATACTGCCATCTTCTCTGCTTACTCATTTTGATTGCCACACAAACTGCAGCATTAGAAAAAGTGATTAGTCATAAATATAAATCTTTCTAACTTTCCTTGATGTGATTTCCAATACCTTTGTTGACTTGTGTATATATATATATATAGATATAGATATAGCTGTCGTGAAAAGGAGATATTTTCGGACTTTCCATTTAACTAATGCGCATGTTTATTCATCTGCTTCATCACCTATCAAATCAAGAACCCATACATTTCTGTCATTTTGACCTACATATCACTGCATTGACAAGCAGATGAAAGACTATTCACTGAGAGGTTCCTAACATGTCCAAAATTATCTTGATAGCAGTCAAGAGCATTATGACTTCAAAGTAATAAGAAAACACTCAGATCTGTAAGAAGGAGAAGACATGACATTTTAAATAATGACTGATATTACAATTTCTGTTCTGTGTTTTAACATATAAAATGATCCAAGCACTTACTGAGCAGATGCAGCAAGGTGAATACTGCTAGCATGAGCCATCATCAGTATGGCAGGCCAAGGTGCATCAGGCATCTTTTCTCGCAGTGGTGCCAATTTTTCATTGAGCTGATTACAAGCACTGATGGCAGCCTAAAAAGGGGAAAAATATTCTATTATAACAAATGAAAAAGTCTAATTTAACATAAAAAAAACAAATTTTGCAATTACATATTCAATTATGCCTACTGATAAGTTTAACTGATATCTCTCTAGAACATTTTGCCATGAAAATCAAGTACTCAGGTGAGTTTAAAAACATAGTGGTTATCTTTACATTAAATCATTTTATTTCAGGAAGATTTTGAATATGGATATAGTGACTTCTTGAACATGGCTGTTCTGTTCCATTCTCCTAGCGGCGCACTTAGTTCACATCCGACTGACCATCATTGCCAGTGGCGGGAGGTCATAAATCAAGGCCTAACAGGCTGTTCCCGCTGACCATGGCTTGTCTGCGCCGGTGGCCCAAATGTCTGTAATTTTCCTTAAATTTACTATCCTATCTAAAGTTTATCTATATTATAAATCCAGAAGTGTTTCCTATCAAACAGAAGCTCTGGTTTCCCTCTACAACCCACATTCTGAATTTTGCCTCCGTCTGTGTTTGTAGGCGTTCTCTTACCTTCTACAATTCATGTACTCAAAGCTTCTGAGTGATTCAAATTTTAGATTTTAAAAATTTGTATTAAATAGCTGGAACATAGAATTTTATTCTATTTTCAATTTTATGTCACAGATTAGTGTCCAGTGTTCACATGCCAATTTTTGTTGCATTTGATGTTTATTCAGACAAACAATATTACTTTTTGTAACTTGCGTCGTTCACAATTTTGTTCGCCACAGTTTCGCAAAGGACTTTACTTCAACAGACACTTGGTGCCCTCCCCTCTGAGATCTATTCCATTCAAACAAAGGAAAAAAGACATATTTTAAGTATGGAGCATACTTACGAGCAGAATTTAGAATGCCTTATAAAACTGTGTCGCACATGTGGAGGGAGGAGCATGAAAAGGAAGGTCGCTAATCAGGCCGATTTTTGTGTGTTCTTTGGATTCAGTCCTATCTAAACTTAGAGAGGGAATGAATGCTCTCCAGGAATGCAAATGAAGAGGTTAACAAATAGTTGTATTCTTATTTGGTGTAGATCTTATGTCATAAGGTTTGTCAGAACCCAAAGGAATGTATCCATGCTTGTGGTGTCTGACCACATAAGAACTTAAGAAAGGTAAAGGGTCTGCCCAGGAGCGAGCCCTCTCTGTTATAAAATGAGACTTTGACCGATTTCACTGGTATGGAAAACTTAGTCAGTGCTAAGCAATTTCACAACTGTGTCAGGGTCCCTCTCCTGTCTCCTGGACATTAAAACCCTTGAAGTCGTTCCCCCATATCTCCACATCTTGCTAAGTATTACCTTCAAGCACCATAATTTACGTCAAGCAGAAACCCATCAGCTTGACTTATTGCTGGCTCAGACCTTCTCTGGACAAAGCCAACAATACAGCCAGATTTTATCTGGGTTTGATGAGTATGTGAGATGGCTGGCATGTACGAGGGAATTGGAAGAAAACTTAGGTATTTAGAGAACTGTCTTGTATTTTCAGAAACAGCCACAAGGAGAAATAGAATGTGAGGATGAAATTCTCAATTTCGAAATCACTCCTCTTGCTGGAGGTATGGGTCCTGTCTCTCACAGTCTAGAGAAAATTCTAGAGGAGCACGGTATTGTCCCACAGGCATACCATAGAAGATCTTTTATCGGCAACCACTGTCACAAGTATGACAAATACAGTGTACACCAGTCTTCTAGACACACTTATAGTTACACAGGAGAGCTTACAACTGATCAACACATCATGATAGGACGAAAGTTTGATGCACTCAAACCACGGTTATGCCAAAATACATAATCGCATCTCACACTCACACAAAATACATCCATCAGAACATGTTGCCAGCAGCTTTGATATCAGCACATATTTGAACTTATACAGAAGAATTTTTCCCAACAATATCTAAAATGCACATGTTGGAGCGCCATTACCTGCCATTCATTCAGACCCAGGGACTTTGGTCTGGGCTTGTTAGGAAGAGATGAAATAATAGAACAGCCTTCTGTGAATGTTGCTCTTGTGTTAGCTATGTTTATACACCTATAGAAATGCTGATGTTATAACCTAAATGGAAGCCAAAACTACCAATATGTGAAAATTCCGATTTTATTTATTATCAAACCAAATGGATAGAACTTCCCGAAGCCTATAAGTTTAGAGTGTGACTGTGAGATACATATGTAAATTGCTGAAATTCATCGTTCAAATAATTTTATATGATTTTTTATACATACACATATATATATCACATGTCTCATGAAGGGATCTTGAGAGTTCAATATTACACTCATCAATAGAGCTTAACTTCAAATTAAATGGGGAAAAAACCATCATAAAGATGAGAGTGTAACCATGAAAGTGTATGAATACATTGTATTGTTAAATTTCTATGTTCGGATAATTTTACATGATTTTTTTTTCAGTAACGATTTCCTGTCATTTGAGCTTCAGCGCCGAGCTCAATTTCAGTAGTATTGGTGCTGTTGATATGACACTTCATAATTTATTCAGATAAATAAAACTAGTATTGTTGTAAAGTGCATCTTTGTCTCTATCTCGCCATTGGGTTGTAACCGCACTGTTTTTTATCACTGAATTAAAAACGAGCTTTATTTCATATGTATGCTGCATGAAATAAGGCGACGGGCAGCCCACAAGGCAGGCCCAGTACACGCAGGTAGCGTGACCGATGTGTAACCTCCAGCCCAGGATCAAGTCAGCCAGCCAACTAAGTGCACCTCTACGGAACAGCCATGTGAATATTGTCAAGTATAACTCAAGTTGCAATTGATTGGCCTACCTAAAATGAAAACTAGAAGAATTAAATGCAAGAGAGTGAAGAGAAACAAGATGGATAGAAGCAGAAAAGATGATACATAATAATATGTCATGGGTGGATATGTAGGAAAAGCACTCACAGCAACACACAGTTCACTGCCCGTGCTGCCACCAGTAAAGGTGGGGTTAGGAGTAGTGTTGTTCTGGTTGGCTCTAACTTTGATGGAGTCAGGTGAAACTTTCAGAGTGGCAGCAACAGCTTGTGTCATCTGAAACGGAAAATTAAAGTGGGCAGAGAGCAATAGGTCGAAATAATTTTCCATGTCAATATTTTTTTTCTTTGAAATACAATGGTAAGTTTGCATCAAATGTAGATTTCAATTATACTTCTACAAAAAAAAAAAAAAGAAGTATGTTTTGTTTGCAATAAAAATTTTTGGACTGATAAATTAAAAAGTGTCAAACCAAAGAGACAATACTGAAGAAATATTTATCATCCTTTACTGAATCTTTACCATAGCTAATTTTGTCCTCTTAACTTTGTTTTGTTTTTTTAATTTAATTAATTGGCTAGCACTGCATGAACTGTTTACCTTAGAGTAAAGTCCCTGTCCCATTTCTGAACCAGTTGTTAGTACTGT
>JBCEWB010062299.1:0-30258 GCA_039654565.1 Peronia peronii
ACAATCTTATTCTAAGAAAAAAAATCATTGACTATTGAAAGATCTTGTACTTAGATGCAGCCGCACCTATTATGTGGTATTTTGACAAAACTGGGTCCGATAAAACCTAATTATTGTCGACAAGCTGAGAAGTATCACAGCGATGCGACGGCATAGCAGGAAAGGCCAGACCGTATAAATCCGGGATACGCACTATAAAGAGAGTTTCACCTGTTGGATATATACGGTCGGCGCACTTGTAGAGTTAAATCAAGTGCGCATTGTCTGTGGAATCTAAATTATGCGGTATGCTGATGAGGCAAGGCGGACAACACATCATCAAAGCATCATGATGCACGCTGTCTGATGTGGCGTGGGATGTTACAGCACCGTGGTAGTTTCAGATGACCCACATGGTTAGTGAAATTTGACCTTACAGAGTTTGTTCCCCTCTTCTGACAACTTCCACCACACCAGTTTGGACAAACAAAAATACATGTATATTTAAACCAAAATAATATGCCCGATCCCTAAAATTTTGGTTTAAGCGTGTTCCACTGTGTGTATATGTATGTATATATAAATATACTTCACAACATGTGTTTATCTAATTGCTATGAAACTGGTGCCAAAGGATAGCTGAGAGATCACTCTTTCACAGTGTATCAATAACTCAATTTGCCCAAAATGTACATTGTGGACTGAACCATCATGATGCATCACACACACATATATATACTTCACAACATGTGTTTATCTAATTGCATCCCTTTTTCTAAATTTCATTCCTGTTTTCAAAGGAAAATTGGATATTTAGTGGAAAACTGAGAAATATACAGATCTGTCAACCTTAAAAAATATGACAAAATTTATATGGCATATTACCAGAAAACAAATGCATATTTATTTTATTACTGTGCCAAATTCCATACACGATTAGATTAAATACCCTAGGAGACTTAGGCTTTTGAAAATAACTAGTTTTCAATACACAAAATCCGAGATGGTGGCACTTGGATACGAAACAAAATATTTTTCCACATTTTTCCTCTAATTTGAGCATGCTGAATGCAAATTTGAAGATCAAAGGATGCTTGGTTCAAGCACTCAAGAAAATCACTCTCAGGACCAGCACTCCCCTTACTCTCATTTTTAAAAATAGAGGGTTTTTTATGCTCATCATGCCTATATTACCAACTTTACCTATTTTGGCTTAAAAATCATCCTATAAATTTCATATGCCAAACATTCAAATTAAAAGTTTTCTTGCACATAGACTATTACACATACGAATTTGAATATAAATTTTCCTGACACCGATGATTTGCTTTTAATGATTTGAGTTAATCTCTGGATACCTAATTTCACTGACATACGCTCTGAGGTATGCAATGTTCACTACAATATAAACATGTGTGGCGCTGTGGAAAAACTCATATGACTATGAAAAGTTTCAGTTTCTGATGAACTGCCAATATTTGATGGTTAATATCTGCTGTGCATTGTAAGAACTATTTAGGCTTAGTAGACCTGAAGAATTTTTCTGATGTTATATGAGTTCTTGAGATACTGAAGTATGCTCAAAACTAATTTTGAATATTCATAGTTTTTGTTTTCATTTGAAAACTGTGCATTATTTGACAGATTTCTCCACAGCACAACATACTGAGTTCTAATTACTATTTGTTTGTCGTGACTTATCCTGAATAACCTTTTATTTACAGGCATCCCGTTTAAATGAACAATCACGCCTCTTCGTGGTAAAAGAATCAACACAGTGCTAGTGGAATGGTATGATAACATTTGCTGACAAAACAACCAGAAAAGCAGCTCTTGTCTCATTCCAAAATTAGCTCTACCAATGTTTAACCTTTTTTATACTAAAATTCAGCTCTTGTCCGGGTTCAATTGCCAGGGAATGTTTTTTTGTTTGTTTTCATTTGTGGGGTGACCTATGTCACACCTTGAACTATGTTTATTTATAAATCAACCATGACAAACTATCTGCTAAGGAAATGATAACTGAATTGTAACATGAAAGAAATGAAAATTTTATGTCATGGATCTAGAAACACCAATATATTATCAGCAATTAGTCCAAATGTGATCGCTGGCTGAGCTGATGGATCACCAAAATTACAGAAAGAGTTAATGACTTTCTGTTTCTTACTAATTTAAACATTAAATCAAACTCCAATCAACTCCTACGATCGAACGTTGTGTGATAATTGGTAAGCTGTGATAATTGGTAAGCTGTGATAATTGGTAAACATAAAGTACAGTCAAAGGTCTTGGGAAAAGTGATGGGTGATTATTATAATGATAATGCAGGCATAATATATATGCAGTTTCTTTTCAGTCCATTTCTGTTAGTCATTTCTTTCAGTTAAAGTCATTTCATGCTACAATTCAATATCCTTTTCTCGACATCTTGTTTGTCATGGTTCATTTACAACCAATCAATAAGCAAAATTTTCCCTGCGGTATTTAACCTTTTGTTAGCAAATGTTACCATGGCACTCAGCCATGTAACTTACAAAGCAAGAGAAAGGTGAATAGCAGTGAGCCACTCCCTAGGATAGCAAATGTCTTCACCCTCAAGGTGTGTCGAAACCGTGGCATAGGCATGATCAATCAGGCTTGTTGAAACTCCAGAATTATTGTTTGAGAATGACGCATGTGATGTGTTTGTCAATTACCCACTAGATGTGCTGGTGATGCAAAAAACCAAAACACAAAAACTTATCAAGCATGGATGCACTACATTCTGCTCCATTCAGGATAACTCAATGAAAAAAAGCATCAATCTTGAAAGAAACAACATTCTAAATCATGCTATCAGATGGCACATGTTTTCTTGCCTCATTCACACTGCAGTTTTCATCGGATCACAATTCTACATACATGTATATACCATTTTGATTTATCCATTTCTTAAATATTTTTATATCATGGTATGACAATTGTTTCTGTGATAAAAAAAAGCAAAACTATGTTCATTTAATTAAACAATCAATCTCTTTAAAATGTAACTTTAAATGAATTCATTTATGTTTGATGAACAAATTTACAGATAATTTTCTGTAGAACATCTATAAATAATGTTTTCTTAAAAGTGCAGCAAAGGTTTGCTTTCACATATCAAATAATGGCTATATTCACACATGACTGTTTAAAAAAAAAATGCCTGCTATGCATTATTCAATACAAAGATAAACAGGACCAGATATAACATACAGAGTGCTCACAGAGTAACCATACAGTTATTTGCAACAAAGAAACATCATGGTTGGACTACAAAGATTTTGAGAAAATATACATCACATCACAGAATATTGAAAAATATAGGCAATCAATTTCATTAACTACAGTTAACTGATTTTTCTTAGCATATGATTATATCAAAAATGCCCAGCACTTAAACGTCGAATGAGTTTTCACATAGCAGTATTGTTGTTAAATGAAAATATGATATTGTTTATGTTATCCTATAGCTAATTGCATGAGTGACCTAAGTATTTACAATTAGCCAGACAGACCGAAGTAGCAAAACAACTGACCAGTCAGGAGGTTAGAATTACTCCTCCTTTTTGACACAGCCAATCACAAATTTAGAGGTGTCCCATATATTGTCAGACAAAGAAATGCTTATGGGTTATCAGCAATGTGGCCTGATTATGCAGTCATACATCAACCATTAGTTCCACTCCTTTGTCCACTTGTTTCCTCCACCCCCAATCCCCACTTTTCTGTACATCTAGCACTGTGCATTTCTCTCAAGTGGACACTATAATGTGAAATTACACCATAAATATCCCCGTGTCTTGCCCAACACTGGGCTCTTAGGTGGATTTTTTATTTGGGAGTGGTTCTTAGAGGGTCTCTTATAGAAAAAAAAATTCTGTTTCGCAGCAGAAGAGGGTTCTTAGGTAAACCAGCTCTTAAGAAGGTTCTTAGGTGGGTTCTTAGACAATGTATGCATATTTCATAGAATTGTTTCTAGCCTAACTTTACAGAAACCCTGTATATTCCTGAATTAAATATTTCATATATGATTCAAAGCACCCATGTATACCTGAATAAGATACATATGTAACTATGTAAAAGCATAACAAACTGAAGAACATGACTGCATATTCAAATTTCATGAGAGGAGAGCAAAACCTTAAGATGTAATCAATGTGAGAACTCATTTTGAGTGGTGGGAAAAAACAACAACACTGACAACCAAATGAATTGAAAAGAATTGGATTTAACTTTGATTTCATTTATATGCAGTGACACAAGAGCATGTAGCTTTGTTCATGGAAATCCACAATGAGGAATGAAAAAATCTTCCAGTTTTTCTATTATAACCTGACATTTACTGAAAAAGAGTAGATCAATGCTAGTCATGCTGAATCATATATCGACAAATGTTCAAATAATTCAGTCAAAACCACAAGCATGGATGCAGAATATCTTTTTTGCATTTTAAAAATAGATATCACTAAATATCAGTTGGAGGCAATGACAAAACAATTATTGTGGTTCCATCAATCCAATAAACCAGATGGGAATTGTGTTTTCAAATGTAAATCACTAATTGCTGACAGGTGTTCAATTCCCTGAATATTGGCTCTTGTGAACTAAAGTGGAATAGACCAAACAAAGTCATTTAAAGTGATTTTAACTACGAAGGACTAACCGGAGATAAGTTTAGCTGGTTTTCATGTTCCACCGCCAGTGATAAAATGTCTAGCAGTATTTAAGTTGTCATGTCTATTCGAGTTTACTATGTTCTCATTTTTGCATCTAATTTTCAAATCATTTGACGACAACTACAAGAGGCTTCTTAGGTAGGGTTAGAGCCAGGCTGGCTACAACTTTAAGACTATGTGGTAATGACACAGACTTAAGTCAAGCTAGAACTTCAAGACTTCTCTGGGCAGATCCTGAAAATGAGTTTTTTAGAGGTAAAAATACAGTGCAGTCCGCCTGAAGTCAACCTCTCGGGACCGGAAAAAAGTGTTGACCTTATCCATTTTCAGGGGACACAATCTGATGGGCACTGAGGAGAGGGTCAAAATATAAGTTGTATATTTACATCTATTAGGTTATGCCCCCCTCCCCCCCCCCAAAAAAAAAACTGAGCAGAGCTTTTTCTCTGGTTCTAAAATTGCAGTTCACCTATTGCTGTCTATGACACATTCTGGGCTCCTCCAGATCAGAGATTCTAGCCTTTGCTGCAGGCTTTGCCCAATCGGGGATTATAGCCTCCAGTGCTAAAATCCCCAATTGGGGATAACTGCCCTTGAGACTAAAATCTCTGATCGGGGATTTTAGCCGCTTCCTTTTGAAAATGGCTGCTACATACGAGAAAATTATAATACAGACTAGAGTAGTAATGAAAGCCTTAAAACCTATGGAAGACTCACCTCATAACTGATAGATCTATATCTAGATCTGTGGAAGACTCACCTCATAACTGATTGATCTAGATCTATATATCTAGATCTATATCGAGAGTAATCTAGATCTAGACTTCTACTTCTACTAGACTACCTCTCCTCTATTTATTATATTAGTAATAATGGAGGCTAACTGAAAGTGAAATGTCTGTCAAAGTCCTAACAACTAGATCTAGATCTAACTTCAGTGGTGGTGAAATCTGGTTCTCTGTTAATTTTCGTGGATATCGGGTAACTGTGTCCGCGAGAACCTCCAATGAACTAGATTTAGATCTAATACTAGATTCTAGACCTACATTTTTCCCTCACGCATGCTCAAGGTTCTCAAATCCTGCTTAGAGATAACAGGAAGTTTACCAACGGGAAATAACTCTTCAGAAATACTCTCTTTCCTTCCTTGCTCGTAGCTCGTAGTACGAAAAATTAGTTCAATATCACTGACATTGCCCATCAAAGATGTAAAAAGGCTAGTTACGAGAATACAGGTCAGATCTCGCGAGGGTTTGCTGTGGCCGAAGGGTTAAAAGTCTGCTCCTTGATTTAAAAAAAAAAAAAAAAGACGTCCGCCACGACTTCGTAATACGAATCCTACCAGAAAGATTAGAGCATTTTTTAGTGATTCAGCGATCCCCTGGCTTCTTGGATAAGGAAGTCCAACGGCTACACTTCTCAGGTAGGAGTGAATATATTCCGGAAGTCACGTATGTTAAAAAACCTTTGGCAGTTAAAAATCAGTTGAAGAGTAGGCGGAAAAGCCGCTGTGAAGGCAAAATTTCTACCCACAAAAATTCTTCTCACTAAAAAGTGGACACGCACTTAAAGCAGGGATAATGCTACATTCTTAGGACTGAAGGACTATATATTTATAAAGAGGAGCATGCAACATTCAAAATCTAATGTGCCTCCTGCATTAAACCGCTACCAGTACGCACAAAACTTAGTACCGGTGCCAGTGGTTTTGCCTCACCGAAAATGGCAAGTGGGGGCTTCAGTTGAGATCACCAATATTTTGGGAAATTCCATCTATCCAAGAAAGTTTTTCTCACTTCTTGGCTTGACCCTGTTACGGTGGGTAGGAAATTTATGATGAAAAGTCATCTCTATGAATATAAAGACTCAGAGCCAATTAAACGTACCCTCCAAATAATAGTACGGTTGTAGTGAGTAGTGTTAATAATTATCTACGTAGGAAAGAGACTGCCATACTTCCGGTCAAAACCCATGACTTTCGGCTCAGACCGGAAATAAGGGGAAATCTTGTAAACAACAACGCTTTGCCTTTATTGTGATTGTGTTGATGTGCTTGGTTGCCGATAAGATATCAGTATTTTATGAACCATGGACTTCAAGATCAAATCTTGTTCAGAGCTGCAAGATTATTTACGAGCGCGAGATAAATGGTTTTAAGAAGCAGGATCTTGTTGACTTGTGTCGAAGCGCTGAGAGTTTGGGCATCGAGGTGATTCAGATAGTATTTTGGAGTGTAAGACTGATACCATAAAGGTGAAGCTGATAGTGGCATAAGCATAAATTTGCCCATTCCTACCAAGCTTGATGTGTCAAATGACTTCGATGAATTTCTGATATTAAGAGCATTTGATAGCTTATCTTATCCTGCCTAGTCGAGAGGCTGCGAATGCCGCATGTTTGCCTCACTTCCTGGTTGTAAGCTTATTTCAGGCGAGAAAGCCAGTCTGGTATTTCCCGAAATCTCCTCTTCTACCATTGTTCAAGCGTGATGTCCTTTAGTTTTAACTATAGTTGTAATGTAATCTCTTCAATGTAGTAATTATCTAATGTAAATGTTCAGTTCAAGTAAACAGTGAATAAATGTACCTTGTTTATTACAACCCGTAGGCCTGTGACAAAATGCCTTGGTTGTTGTGTGTGTGTGTGTGTTTATATGTGTGTGTGTTTATATGTGTGTGTGTGCCTTTGCGTTTTGCCTTCTATTTATTTATTTATTTATTTATTTTCTTCCCTCTTCCCTCTCCCTCAGCTGGTCTGTAGCACTTGTATTATAATTATAGTACAACTCAAAGTGTAAAAAGAATGGGTGCCAATAATCAACAGAGGTGAATACAGATATGGCTGCATCTCTGTTATTTATCAGAGTTTGCTCACGTTTATTGTTATTTTACCAGAAAAGGTTGTTGTAGTTGTAGTTCCATTCTATTATCATACGCTTACCTGCTTGGTACACAAGTCCACAGGAGATCATCATCAGCAACAATAAAAGTTTCCATCTTTTAAACCTGATACCCATTTCGTCAAGTCAGTAGCGCCTACTGCACTCATGTAATTAGGCCTACAACCCAACCGCAACGCCAAAACAGATATGATGGACTTTTCTCTCTGTAAGATAAAGACCCCACAATACAATTACAAAAACATTTTAAATGATATGAATTAATAAAAATGAATGAATAAATAAATAAATAAATAAAATTACAAACATCAAGTTCAAACGAGTTGATAGCATTAATGACGACATGATGTGGCAGTTTGGGAGGAAATGAAATTTAGAGGGAAGGGGTTTAGCATAGACATTTTTTTTTAGTATAATATTGATTTTCTTGGGAGGATGTCATTCTGGATAATAGGATAACTTTATGACGTAATTGGTATATGTCTATGCCTGGACAGTTCATTGCGGAGACAACTCTGTGTGTACCGGTACCTAGGGCACACTATAGGCATATTGTTACGTAATGGTGTGTCTGTGGTACATACTGACATGCGAGCGAAACAGTGCAGCCTCTATGAAGGACAGAGGAACCGAAGAGAAGCGGGCATTCATCCCGGCAAAATAACCTTTCTGATCGTCAGCAAAACTACATTACATGTATTTCTCTTTGCCGGAAGCAAGAAGCAATATTTCATTGTGAAGACTGAAACAATCTTCTTTTCTCTTGTTGCTTCAAACATGAGTAATGGACAATTCTGAAGAGTTCACCATGTAATGAAAATGTTTTGTTTTTTTTCCCTCATCACGATAATTTTTATTTCTTTTCTTTCTTTTTTCTATTCTTTTTCTTTTTTTTTATTCACATGTTTCAAACCACAGGAGCACAAGTTTGTTTGTTTTTCTTCTTTGCGATGCTTGTTTTATACCGCTTGTATTTGGCAAAGGGAAAAAACTTAGATGGCGGAAACAGTGGATCATTCAGTTTCGCACAGCATCTATGAATGAGCTTCAACCTCAGAAAAGGATCTTCATTCCCACATGAGGACCCATAGATTCTGTCAGCCAGTATGTTCTGTCAGCCTTCTCATCCGTCGTCCATGAAGGAAAAATCCAACAGCTCTATCCTGTTATTTGCAATGAGAAACACACGTCATCAATGTCTTCCAGGAGTCACAACATTGCATGTATAATTTCTAGTTAACGAACCTGATACATAAGAAGGAATAGATCATCCTAATTTCGTGACCTGGGGCTGCTTTAAAACAAAATGATAATAATAATTGAGACATAGAGATAGAGTTAAATTTTCAAAACATTATAAGATCAGTTTGTATTAACTGATTGTCAATCTGCCTTAACGCTGAACGTGTCAGTCGAAGTTTCTACCATAATATTAAACTTCATGTTGAAGTAATCACAATGGTAGGTTTACATTATGAGTACTATTTTTTTTATTGTGAATACGGCAGTGACATCACTCTGGATAATTAGACAGAGCCGAGACAAACCAAGCGGAGATGATTGCACTGTGCACTGTGTGTGCACACTAAGGAACGACTTGAAAAGACTGTAGGCAAGCTAAAACATATTGGCTGTTTTGAGCAAATACTTTTTAGGATAGGCCTATACATGTTTTTACATCAGACCATTATGCCACCAGTTCAATATACATGTAAATGATTTCACACTAAGGTTATGGAAATTTAACCCTGTCTCAAACAACACCATCATCTTCTTTTTAACGTTTTCCGCGGTTATAGAAGGTTAAATATTGAAATCGTCTTTGCTAGTCTTCCCCTCTTAAGCCTGGAAATAACCTTTCCTTATCTTCTAGTCTTGATACTGGAAATAGTCTTTTCTAGTCTTATCCTAGCTATACGATTGGAAGGCCTTGCAAAATCGTTCATGTAAGGCACTGTACCAAGAAGAGGGAGACGAGAATGACAAAAAAACATACGGAAAGCCTTTCTCTGATCACCACTTTGATGAGACTTGTTGAAGGAAGATTGTGAAGATGTCATCATTGGTGCCCGACCCTCTCTCTCTCTCCCTCAGCTGGTTATGGGATATAAACTGAAATGGAGTCTTATCCAAACAGCTAGTGATATGAAGCATTATGCCCACGATCACGCATATTATTGATGTATTATAAACTCGATAGTCAGGCTTAGTATTAACGTTTGTCTGAGAAAATAGCCTTTGTGCTGATCCCAGTCATTAAGGTTATTAAGGTAGGAATAGAATACTGTACTTTAAGAAAGCAGTGAAACTAAACCAACCAACTCAAAACAAAACAAACAATTAAAAAAACAAAAACAAAAACAAAAAACAAGAACAAAACAACAACAACAACAACAACAACAAAACAAAAAACGAAAAAACAAAACCGATAACATGATATAAATTAACTGTGCATGTTTGTTCTGTTTTTGTTTGTTTCTTTGTTTGTTGGTCTGTTTGCCTCAAACTTTGAGTCAAAGGCCATGAAAAACTGCAAATGAAAACTTAAAAAAAAAAGAAAAGTCAAGAACCACTTTCAGAAAGTATATATCGACACCATCATACATAATCAAACGCGTTCAGAGCATAGTGGGTTGATTTGAAATGGCACCAGATGAAATGAATGATAAAGTTTTACCTTTGATCCTACTCAAGAGTGATCTTATTTTCCACCGAGTAAGTCTTCATCAACAGTAATCCAGAATATCATGTAGATCTACAAAAAATAATACATCTCTCACTGTAATGCTTTGCAGTTGTGCATAGTACTGTCACAAGCGTCACACAACGCGGGGGGAAGATACGCACAGTGTAGTTACTATCTATCCCGATATTGAAGCCTACGTTAAATAGTAGACCATGGTCATCAAACCTCAGTGATGTCAGTCATAAAAAGCCGATAAGAAGCAGGAAAGGACAGCCAACCTAAATAATGGTAGATCGTTTGGACCAGCTCTTTTATCTTCTTTGCCAGACACAAGAGGTGTTGAACAGGGCAGGGTAAAGGAGAAAAAACTCATCTTACTTCTTGTCATCCCAAACGGTGATTAAAAAAAAAAAAAGATGTAATAACTACAATGAGAAGACAACATTTTCGTATGATATTTTTTCCCCCAGAAATTTCGTGATGTACGCACGTTCTTCTATTTACTCTGTTTTCAAACAGAGAGTGCAAACATATTTCCCCCCCCCCTCCCCCTGTTTTACCCTGCTTGTTCAATGCCCCTTGAGAAAAGAAATAGGGCTGGTCAAAACGATTCCTTACTGCCACTGTGACACCAATGCGGAATACAGACCGCTTCAACTGACTCTCAGTCGAACGAGCTTCAGCAGTACATGGAGTAATAGACGTAGGCCAACTACCATTTAAGCTTGCTGACTGGATGTTCCAACAACGATGCACGTTTTATGTAACACTCAGCTACCACCAACAAGGCAATGCCTCAAGACTCGTACATGTTCAGTTTATAAAATACATCTATGGCCAAATCAATAGCTAGTCAAAGTCTTTTCCAACAAACTAATAAATACAACAGCACAAATTGACTGGTTTATAAAAATATCATGTTTCTGAATCAATCAAAGGCCATATAATATACCATAGTCTCTAGATTTTCTAGCCTCTGGCTGATTTATAAGAGACACAAAACTCGTCCTCATTTGCTGGTTGTCTCAGCATCATTTGTTCCAGTTTGACATACGAGCTGGTGTTGAGCAGAACGTCCCCATAAGCTGTTGCCTTCTGCGGCCAATCAATTACCTGCCAGTAGCTCAAACAGCATTGTTCCTCACGTGACTAAAACTGGATGCCACACGACCGCCCATCTGCAATTCTTGTTTAAGCAGTTAGGCCACTACCGCCGTAAACAACAGAGGAAAAACAAAACAAAACAACAACAACAACAAGTAGCCCACATGTAAAGTACAATGAACACCCCTTCAAATAAATAGATAAATAAATACATAAATAAATAAATACGTGATTAAATAAATAAATGAAGAAATGAAGAAATAAATAACAGTTGAACATTTTCGGACTTCAGAAATGGCAGCCAGGCAAAGTTATCGATCTATAGGCCAACTTAAATTATTGCCATTTAGCATTATTGCCGCAAAGCGTATGGCTAGGAGTAAGAGCAATCACTATAGGTAGTCTATGCATAGATTTTGTTCGTCTTAGCCTAATAAAGACAAGATGAATGATGATCGATTTTCTTAGCTGCTAAATTACTTCCCTTTACTAGACACATGAATAGTAATAATTAAGCTTTTTCCTTCCTTCCTTCGTTCGTTCCTTCCTTCCTTTCCTCTTCCCACCTTTCTTCCATACCTCCTTTTTTTCTTTTCTTCCTTCCTTCCTTTCTTCCCTTATTCCTTTCTTCTCTTGTTCCCCCCCCCCCCCCCCTGATTATTGCACTTGCTTGTTTGCAAATATTGGTCCCACCATGTCTATTGAGCTCTTGGTCACTGTTGAGTAAAATTAGATACTGTAGCAATCCTTTCTCTTGTGGGAAGTGGGCAAAAACAAGCGCATTGGGTCAGATACTCTTGGTCTTATTTTCGTTCTTTCTTTTCTTTAAATTCCGAGCTCCCCCCCCCCCTTTTTTTATTTTTTTGTTTTATAATCTCTTTATTTCAGGTATCAAATTAGTATATTGCATGAAGTCTGATTATTATGGTGGCTAAAACAGGACAAGATAAGATGATACTGATACAAGTACATGTAGTTTTAAGCTTTGGCCGAAAGTTTCCAAATGACAACAACATTCCTATTGTCTTTTAGGACGACATATTCTGAATGAATGAACGGATGACTGACTGAATGAATAAATGAAAGAATGACTGTCAGGAAGGGCTGAGGTCTGTCATTCTAATTAAAGTTTTAAATCACCACAGCAATGCCAGGAGATGTTGCCCTTCTCCACCACAAATGGGTGCATTTTAACCGGCATCTTTAAAAAAATCTCTTAATAATCTTGTATCTTTTTGCTCACCTTGAACTCCATATTACATTCCTCGACAATTCAAGTGTTCAACTTTCTGTTAATTTTGTTTCCTCAATCATAGATTGAAATCGCTCCCCCCCCCGGACATGTATTATGTGGATCAGAGACTAGTTTGCCATGCCACAGGTCGGTGTACTGCAACGATCACTTTTATTTTTATAGAAAAAAAAAGTGTGAATACGGTGCAAGAAGAAATGATATTTACCAGGTATCGTTCCTCAGTTGTTAGGATTCGTACTTTCATGCATAATTTAATAGATACGGCACACGAATGACATCATCAGGAAGTCTTGGACGCGAGAAGTCAAATTGCAGGCTGAATATTTCATGGAGAAAGGCGTTTTGATCTGGTCATCGATTGGTCAGTAGTGAGAAGTTACCGATCAACACTGGGCAAGTCTCCCTAAACATAAGGGTAACGCGGGACGTCTAAAAGTAAGGGAATCGTCGCGGCCGAGGAGTTAGACCTCTGTTCCTAGGTGAAAATTTAAGTTCGAAATTCGAATCCTACCTGTGGATGGGAAAGATAAGGAAATTAGAATCTGCTTTTTTTTTCAAGTGACGTTTAGTTTCGTCCTTCAACCTCCTGCGGGTGGTTATCTCGTTTCATTCAAGTGACTCAACGGTGCCCTGGTTTTTTGGGTAACGAAACCCACGTCTAGCTGTCTCTGATACGGCCAATATATTTCGCAGGTTCTGTGTATGCATTACGAACAATAAAGAATCCTTGGCAAGTAAACGATTCTGATGGAAGAGTAAGCGTAAACGCCGCTGTCCAGGCAAAATTTTCAATTTTTTACATCAGAAAAATTCTTTTCACCAAATTTGCACATGCACTTAAGTCCGAAGTATTCCTTCTTTCTTAGAACTGAGAGTGAGAGGTTAGATATATAAAATAAAATATAAAAAAATATCAGTCTTGCAGCCAGTCAAAACGAATGGTAATTCGATATTCCACCAAACCGATTTATACGCGTAACTATTGCGTAAAACCTTAATCCAAACACTTTCATGTAGAAAGAGAATATTGTAAATTGAAATGAGAAAGGTGATCCTTCAACCCCACCCCAGGAAAAAAAAATTGACAAAATGAAGAGTTTAGCACATAAATTTGAATATTCATCCCACGACATCCTGGTATCGAGATAACCGCCTCCAGGTGGTTATAGAAGGTAACCATCCTGATATACTTATAATCTTATAATCTATCCGTATGAGCAATATTATCCCATACAGAGATGAATGTTCTTTCAATCTCTGCAATATAAAAACATCGAGATCACGACTGCCTTCATCACAGGGAGGCACAGTGGCTCTGTGGTTTGGCATCTGCTCATAGAGAAAACAACTCACGTTGGTGAGGCCGGGATCGACTCGGGGGTCCTGCATACAGGGATGGAAACAAAAAAAAAAAAAAATACCTTCATCATATTCAACCCTGGATTTCTCTGTTCGAGTACAACGACTTACAATTTATTCTGACTGGCCATGAGACCTGAGTGTAGTGGTCTCTGTTGTAAATAAAATCTACCACAGCAGCAACACTGCCACCAGTGTTAGTTGTCCATCGGGAGTGAACGATGACGCTGACTGTGTAGGCCCTATCAGCAAATGGGGGCTCATGTGATTCTACAGCTCAAAGGTGGAAGCACTTACGCGCTCGGAAATGTTGCAAAGATGGGTTGTTGAGAACAGGGTCCCATGTCTTTTCTTCCTGACAACGACCAGACACAGTCATCTGTCTCTCTCAAAGACAGTCGGTGCCTTGGAGGTGAGAAGTCTCGAGGACTTCTCTATTCCTTGCTGAAGCTTCCAGTTCAGGCCCTAATGCTTCAAACTGCACCATCGGAGTTGCAGCAGCCCACCAATAATAACAATAGCAGCAACAACAATAAGAAGAACCATTGCTACTATTACTACAAATTCTACTACTAGACCTTTGCTACAACTGCTAACTACAACTGCGCTTACTATACCTACTCTATCTATTATTACCACTGCCATAAGAAGAAGAAAAAAAGAAGAGGAAGAACACTACTGTTTCTACTCTACCTATTGTCACCGCCGTGACACCACCACCACAACCACCATCACCACCATCATCAACAATAACAACAACAACATCATCAACACGATTACTAGTCTCCTACCTATTATCACTGCAGTAACAATAACAAATACATAAAACATCAACACCACTATTCCTATTCTACTTAGTACTATCTTACTAGTACTAAGAAGACGGAGAAGAAAAAGAAGAAGAAAAAGAACAAGAACAAGAAGGCTACTGCTCCTACTCAACTTATTATCACTGCCGTAATAACAACAACAACAATAGTAATAACATCAACAATAGCAACAACGACGACAATGACAACAGCAATAACAAACAGCAACAACAACAACAGCAACAACAACAGCAACAACAACAGCCACAACAATAACAGCAGCAACACTGCTGTGTATTCCTATTCTACTTGTTATCACTGTCATACAACAGCAGCAACCTCCTGAGGTACGAGGTATGTCTCAAAAATAACTTTCCCAACCCCACATTTCAAAAACCATTGAAAATACATGTAATGTCACCTTTATTATATTATTATTAATATTCAACATAGTCACCACCATTGTCCAACCACTTCTGTCACCGGTGCAACCACTTTCAAAGGCGGCGATGTAGTCTCTTTGTTCAGCATTGGAGCAACTTTTGTGGCCAGAATAGTGTCTTCCGCTGTCTCAAACTGCTGTCCTCGAAGGTGTTCTTTCATTCCCAGGTCTCACCACCAATTATTGTTCTATCCAAAAACTGCTGACCCCAAAAAACGACGAGGAAAACTTCGGGTGCAAGGGCACCCATTTAGCAAACATTTTCTTTTTGTCAAGTTTATCAGTCAAAATTCTGTGGACCGAATCAGAAGAAATAGGAACTTCATCTGACATCTCCCTGCATGTTGTCTTCATCAATGACTGTCTTTACAATATCGATATTTGCACCTCCACATGCAGTCACAGGCCTTCCAGGTCGTGATCCTTCCTCAACACTGATTCGCCCCTGATGAATCTCTCTTATCTATGATATTACTGTTTGAATAGTTGGAGAGTGATTTCCTAAAGCAGCTTTGACTAATTTCTGGTGGCCTTTTTTCCCAAAAGAATCGAAAGTTTTATTACTGTTCTGATGTCCTATCTAGAGACTGATTTTCTCAACATGTTGACGTATATTTTGCTGGTTAAACTGATGAAGATGATGGAAACAAATCCCCATAACCTTGATTCCGTTCAAGACAGAGCCACAAGATTTTTAACCGCAACTTCCGTATATTATGTTGGTGTTCATTTGAATGAAGTTTCAGGCTTTAGTTTATTATTTCAAGATTTTACAAGGTAGGGAAAGTTATTTTTGAGACAGACCTCGTATTATTCATCTGCGAAAGAAATTGTCGCTCGTCCAGGAAAAATGAATCGTATGTCAAAGAGTGTATCTTAGAAAACTGGATTTCATTTTGTTCTGTGTTACTGGAGAAAGTTATTCGGACTTTCATTTTGTTCTGAATTACTGGACAAAGTTATTCCGACTTTCATTTTGTTCTGTGTTACTTGAGAAAGTTATTGAGACGTTCATTTTGTTCTGCGTTACTGGACAAAATTATTCTGACTATCATTGTGTTCTGTGTTACTTGAGAAAGTTATTGGGACGTTCATTTTGTTCTGTGTTACTGAACAAAGTTATTCCGACTTTCATTTTGTTCCGTGTTACTTGAGAAAGTTATTGGGACGTTCATTTTGTTCTATGTTACTGGACAAAGTTATTCCGACTTTCATTTTCTTCTGTGTTACCGGACAAATAACAACAATAACAATAATGATAATTACTGTTAGTACTACTATCACTGCTGCTACTACTGCTACCACCACCACCACTACTATTAAACTACAATTACTAATAGTACTACATATATCAATACAGCTACTAATTCTACTGCTGTTGCTACTACTACTACTACTACATGTAGATTACTACAACACTGAGAGCATAGTGCATGTATTACATGCATTGTGTGCATGCGCACATGTGAATGAATGAATTAATTAATAGATGACTGAGTGAAGGAGTAAATGAATGAATGATGAATAGGTAAGTGAATGAGTGACTGAATGGCTGAATGAATGACTGACTGACTGATTGAATAAATGAATGAATGAATGAATGAATGGAAAAAATGAATGGATGGAAGTGTTGGTATGCTTTATCAATTTAGTCCATTGCTGTGTGTCGATTAAGACTGTATATGCATGAATTCGTATGAGCGTAATATTTATACTTATAGATAACTTGATATAATGCCACCATTCCTCCAGCTGTGAATGAGATGTTCTCTTTAAAGACCAATTAACAAAGCCCTATATGTATATATAGAGCGTACATGTACAAGTATAAAGTTTATGTATCATAATGAATGAATGAAAGTTTCATAAGCAAGTAATAACATTTTTTTTTTAGCGCGTAGCAATAATCACAAAATTATCAGTGTTATTGGTCTTGTTCATGACGTTGTACAGATGTTCAATAAGCTCCCCATCTATACTTTCGCCTCCTCTATCACCCCCCCCCCCCACCTCCACCCCTGTTTTCCCGTGTACACGTACAATTACAACATGGGCGGTCCTGAAATCTTTTCGTTTTAACAGCCATTACAAAGGTATGCAACTCTTGACTGTTTGATGAGAAGAAATCGATGTGTTCATTAGGGAGTTATTATTTCCCTTTTATTTCCCCCATTCCTTAGTCTCACGGAAAAAAAAATGCACGGGGGCAAAAACAAAATTAAATTAGTTACGAGTAAAAGAGGAAGATGAGGAGAAGAGAGAATAGGAAGATGATGGGCTTAAGGGTAAGCATGACAGGCGAATAGGAGGAGCGACGTAGAAAACGAAGCAGTGGAGGGGAGGGGGGGATCAAGTAAGAAGAGAGAGAAAAAAAGGAGCCAACGAGGGATGAGTGTGATGAAATGAGGAAGGAAGGGGATGGAGAGCAATAAAGAAAAAGAATAATATAATTTAAAAAAAAAAAAAAGGAAGAGTACAGGGGAAGACAACAGAAGAGAAGGAAAGACTTAGATGTGGAGGGAAAAAAGAGAGATAAGATTAAGAAAGACGAAGAAGATATAGAGGAAGAAGAAGATGGAGTTAGAGCACGAAAATAAATCATAGAGCAATAAATGGCATACATATGTAAATAAATACAATGTAAAAATAAATGTAAATAAAGTAAGATATAACGCACATCTAAATACTATTGAAAGTATTTTGTAGTAAACAAAATATGAACAATAACTGAAAAAACAATACTAGATCTAAGTAAATACAGAAATGATGAAAGAAAGAAAGAAAGAAAGACTGGCAAATAAAAAAAAAAAAAAGAAAGAAAGCCATACCAAAAAAAAAAAAAAATCGTTTCAAAAGGAAAAAGAAACTTTACAGTTTGCACATTTCCAGTTGTGACATAAAAGTAAATAGTAAAACTAATCGAGGACAGATCAGAAGAACAGGTTATTCAGACTTCCATTTTCCTCTTGTTATTGAATAGAATTATTCGGACTTTAATTTTTCCCTGTGCTGCTGGACAAAATTATTCCGCTCCTCATTTTATTCTGTGTCAGTGGGCAGTTTTTCGGACTTTCATTTGTTTTGTATGATATGGACAAAGTTATTCGAACTTTTACTTTGTTCTAATTCTGTGTTACTGGATAAAGTTATTTAAACTTTCACTTCATTCGAATTCTGTGTTACTGGACAAAGTTATTCGCACTTCCAGTTTGTTCTGTGATACTAGAATTAATTAAAAAAAAAAAAAAGAAACATTGCTGAATCAAAATAAGTCACACTATTTAACACACAAATACATTCCTAATAATAGCTAAACAAAGTTAACAACTCCTGAACTGATATAATGCTTTAATTTTTATTGAAAAACACAGTTAAAAAAATGAAAACAAAAACAAATATATATAGTGACGGATGCAAATAGGTAGTAAACAAATATTTATACTATACGACTGTAGTGCAGTATATCAAAACGAAACAGCATGCGTATGTAAAATGGAAACTTACCAAGAATTAACAGGTGAAATGAAAATACATGTAAGTAGATTTAAGTGTAACTTTTTAATGTTATCCCAGTAGAGGTCTGTAGAAAAGGTGATTTTCATTGATGCTTTATATAGAGAGTAGACAGAACTAGCATTCTTTGATTTCATATATCCATGTATGGCACACATTAGTTGAGTTATAGAGACAGAAACATATAATGAATATGCTCAAAGTTTCCACGTTGTCCGAAAACACTATTTAAATTCGCTTGGTCCTCAGTAATGAACAGCAACTTTGAGTTCGTGATAAAAATGGTAATGAATTTTTGATTTCTAAAAAAACGAACACTATACTTGAGCAGAGATGAAAAAAAAAAAAGGCTGGAAACAAATACATGTACAAGATGAAAATGTTGAAAATAATAGATAAGGCATGTATACAAGCACCAAAGATTAAATCCATAATCAGAATAAAATGACTGACAAAGAGCGAAATTATCTCCCTTTCTCATGTTAAGCCCGTTGAATTAAGTGTCTTTGACAAACATAAACATCAAGAGAATACTGTTTAAGAAAGAGACATGTAAATGCAAATTAAACAGTCATATTCATGTATTAAACATGATGAGTGTTACTTCTCCAAATATAAAGCGAAAGAAAAAAAAGATATTTGAACAAATTTATTATGTAAGAAAAGGGAAATAGCTGAAAGCGATGTAGGTTAATTGTATCTATCATGTGCGAAGGAAATTGTTATGTGTCCAGGAAAAATGAGTCGGATGTCAAAGAGGGTATCTCAGGAACTGGATTTTACTGACCATGGGGTCATGAGAGTTAACTTTGAATGTGAATATCTTGGCACAAATGAGTTGTGGCTGAATTAATTTTCTTATCAACGTAAAGTGTACGTTCATTACCGTTTCATAAGAATAACTCCATAAATGAAACATGTGCCATCAGACTTATTTCTCCTGGTCATGAGGATAACTAGTCGTGCAATTTGTCGCTCTCACCGTCTTGACCCGTGACAGGAGCAACGCCCTGATCCAACTCTCTGGCTGCCAGATTGCCCACATTTTCCTGTGCCATGAAGAGCAACAGGTACATATCAGTGGGCATTTTAGGGTTGGAGGTCGCCCTCTTTTTGCACGGCCCCACAATCAGTTTGAAGGTCCAGCTCAGGAAGCTGAGGATGTTGACCACTGTTAGTATGCCATAGAAGACCATTAGGACAGTGAACACAGTCTCGTAAATCCCCAAGTGTTTGGTTGTCTCTTCTTGGCCCGGTTGTGATTCTTCACTGGCAGAGGCTACATCTGAGGCAAGGGGCGTAAAGGTGCACTGTATCTTGAAATCCATTATATTGTCCAGCTGCCTGATATAAAAACCACACATAACCGGCTCGCCGTTGTAGGTCAGCCTACCCGCCGGATCATCAGACAGACTCTGGGCCTGAGGTAACAGATCGTTCCTGACGACCACCAAACTTCCGAGAGCAGCAGCCACCATCAGGGCCTTAAAGGTGAGGTACAGCAGGCTAGTGGTAAAGGATGTCGCTCGGGCTGCTTCAGTCACTGCATTGACCAGTTCCTTCTTCAGTTGCTGTCGGCTTCCAGTGTCCAAACTCTGACTGGATTTGAGAGATTCCAGTGTTCCCCTCACGTTGATGCCCATAAAACTGGACAGTAATGTCCACACAAGATGGGGGAGCTTCAGACAAACAGCCAGAACAAAGAGAACAAAAGGGACAGTGACATTTATAAAATACGAATTGTTTTCAGTGTGCTGGTCTCGTTCTTCCTTGGACTGAAAGTTTTTAGCGTCATTTGCAAGCCTAAACGGTTGAAATATTTCAGGTGGCTGACCTCTGGTAATATCTAAGTCCAAGTGGTATAGTTTAGCATTCTCACCCTCATCAGTAATGCCACTCATGACTCTGTTGAACGCATTACCACAAATGGCATCGGCGTATGCGACCATAGAGCCAGTGAATGCAGCTGGAGTCCAGCAAATGGCCTGGTACACTGATGAGGCTGACGTTGATCCAGACTGTTGTGCCTGTATTCTGAGACTCAGTGGTAGCAGCCAGGTGGTGAGAGACAACAGCAGCAGCAACATCACTCCCCAGGTGTGGTTGTAGCGATCAACAGCATCTTCAGCCAGAGAGCGTCGAAAGGGGGCCATGTCTGTGAGATAGGAACCTGTGCTAGTTCACCTATAGATAGGAATGAAGATATACATTATGACAGTTAAACGATCAAAAGATCATCAGAGCTGTTGTACACTCACTCATAACATGCATTGACCCCTTCATGGCTCATATGACAAACGTTGTTCAATGTTTTCTCTCAGTCCTCTGTTTTTAAAACAATATGAGACGAACGTTGAATTCTTTAGTGTCCTATCTGATTTTTGTGGAAACGAAGTAGTGGTCTGTCTTCAGAATCTGCGCTCTAAAATGATTTTCTCAATACAAATGTACATCCAACAGACTTTTGGTTTTCACTGCTTTAAGTCATTCTTAACCGTATATCTTGCATCGCTAGTGAAGGGGAAAACTATTGCAAGTGACATTTCGCAAATTTTACAGGACGAAAAAAAAAAAAAAACTGTTTTATTCGAAAATTATTTGTAACAGTGGTCAGTGTTTGGTCCAATGGAAAACTATTATATAGACTGTTACCGCAGTATCACCTGACATTAAGTATACAGTGGAGTGGTAAACTATTCTAAAATTTATTGTTCAGTAGTTGGAATATAATCTCTTTCGGCCATAATTTACTTTTATTTTACATTTATTTATTACTATTTCTCTGAAATTTTGAGTTGCATCTCCTTATAAGCTTTCTTCCTTTCTTAAAAGATCTATTTGACCAAAATTGTCTCTTAGAATGGTTTTTCTCTCTACGACGATAATTATATATGTCACCTGAGCTAGTATGGCAAAATTGTCCGGATGCTGCGTTGATGAACAAAAAGCCACGATCGCAATGATGAAAAATGCTCATTATGTACAATTTAAGTTTATTATCATTATTCTCTTTTCATTACTATAGTTGTAAAAGACTCGCCATAGATATATCATATAGGAAACAGTAAGCGATACAAAGAAAACTGAACTTAAGTTATGAAGAGGTTAACCATCTCATACAGCTTGGCTCAACAAATTTTTCAAATTATTATTTTGACATAAGAATATCCAGTCTCATGAAGAGCAGGAAAACATAAGAATCCAAGTTTTTATGTGAATATGACAGTAAAATGAATAACATGAATGTTATTTGTTGCCCCCCCCCCCCTCCCCCTTTTCACCGGGGGGGGGGGGGGGGGGAGCACTTCATTCTTTTTTTCCCTTCCTTGCCGAGAACTAACACGTAAACAGAGATAGATCTAGATCAGAAAAACAATGAGTGGAAAGATTACAGGAAAAGACATAAAATTAATGATCAGTGTATGAAATAGAAAAATGTGACGTAGCTTTCGATCTCCTGATTTCATGCTGAGGAGAGTGAGGGAGTGGATAAAATCTTCTTTTCATGAAGGCTGTCGTTGGTATTATAATATTACCGTTGGTATTATCATTGGTATCATCATTTATATCTTTTCTCCCGTTGTTATTATCATTGCTACTATCGTTGTTATTATCTTTGTTATTGTCTTTGTTAGTAACATTGTTACTATCCTTATTGCCATCATTGCTATTATCACTGTTTCTATCGTTATTATCTTTGTTACTGTTGTTGTTATTATCGTTGTTGCTAAAGTTGTTGTTAACGTTATTGTTAACATTGTTTGTTGTTAACGATATTATTATCGTTGCTGTTAACATTGTTGCTATCGTTTTTGCTATCGTTGTTTCTGTCATTGTTGTTAATGTTGTCGCAACTTTTCTGTCTGGATAACAACAGCAAATACAACAGATGAAAAGCAAAGAGATTGGATAGGTGAGGATGGAAGGGACTGCATATTTTAGAGAAACTTCGTATTACTGAAACATCCACCATCTCTAGTTTACTATACATAACGTGAACCATGATTATTACATGTATGGTATAAAATATATTATTTTACATACAACACACTTCAAATTAAAAACCTAATGTCTGTTTTGTCAGATCATAGGTTTCAATTTCTACAATAAAAAGAACAAAGATATTACAGAGCTAGCACTACATTTTAAAGAACAGGTAGTGGATTGACAAGACAAATGACGAAATCAATTGCATTGGGATTTGAAGCTGCCACGTTATTGCAGACTCCAACGTACTGAAAAGTAAAACAATAGTTACAATACAAATCTCTGTACTATAAATCTGCAACGAAATAAAAAAAGGCTTATAGACATGAAAACTGCTGAATGTATCCATATGAAATTTGGCACACAACATTACTGCATAAAGATCTGTGTTTCTACTTAAATAAAGTCGAAAAAAGCTTATTATGTTTGACATTATTCTGAAAAAGGCGATAATAATTGAATTCGCCAGAATGTTTGAATGATACATGTTCAAAATACCAAACATGTTTTGTTTGAGTAACATCCAGTTTTATCATCCAAAATACCAATATCGAGGTGCACACGCTCGCCATACACTTTAATTAAGAGAGGTCATGAGAGTCATTTTGAAAGCCGCTGGAGGGAAACAATTTTAATCATTACCATCGGTTTTGGCATGCTCAAATTAGAGGAAAACAATCGACAAAAGAATTGAAATCACTCATGGTTGCCATAGCAAAGGCCGCCATCTTGTATTTATGCTACACCATTTTGCGTAACTTTACTTTAAATAGGCTATGTAATTTTTCGACCAATTTGCCTAAAATTATAAGTATATATTTTTCAGTTGATTATCTAAATACTGACCAGATTTTTGATGAAGTGCTTAATTTTTTTTCCACACTGTTTTAAATTGGTAAGTAAAAAGGTAATGGATTTCTGGAACATTTGACCCCAAAATCTCAAATTTCTCAAAAACTTAAAATAATATGCGCCGGGCATAAGGTGACAGCCTCATACAAATCTCACTTGATTGATTTTGGAGCGCCATTTTTTTTTTCGGGCGACACAACTACGAGGACGTAGCTTCAGGCGGACCGGGTTGTTAGGGGGAGACCACTGTAAAAATAATGATAATAATAATAATAGTAATAATAATAATAATAATAATAAAATTAAATAACAATAATAATGATAATATCGATTGCCCCGACGAAGAGCCAAGCGGGCTCGAAAATTTGGCAGAGTATTAACAACAATATTCAATCTAAGTTCTTTGTATATGTTATTTGCTTTTTTAAATTTTATTGTTTGATTAGTTACCGGTTGGACAGTCGTATATATTTTTCGTAAAATAATAATAATATCGATAATGATAATAAGCTTAATATAATAATAACAATAATAATAATAATTATGATAATAATAAAAATAAGCAGAGGATTTATATTACAGTTTTTTTTCCAGTACAGATCTAAGTGATTTACAATCTATTACTATCTCTATTATTCGACAGGGTCTGGCACGAAGGACTATGGCAGGTGCTGAGAGGTTTTGGAATCGAAGAAGATATCGTGAAAGTTATAGAGGCCCTATAGAAGAAGTCCAGCAGTGCCCTGCTACTCAACAACCAGCTCGGAGAGTTCTTCAGGACAACGGTTGGTGTAAGGCAAGGCTGTATCCCCTCTCCCATGCTGTTCAACCTCTTCCTAGAGAGGATAATGCAGAAAGCATTGGAAAATCATGAATCAATGATCTCCATAGGAGGCAGAAAAGTGTGCGATCTCCGCTTTGCCGATGATATAGATCTGATGGGAGGCACAAATAAAGAACTCCAAGAACTTACAGAAAGGCTTGCAAATAGAGCGGGAGCCTTGGGAATGGAAGTCAGCACAGAGAAGTCCAAGACCATGGTGAACAGTGAGAATTTGGATCATGCCAATATTTACATGAATGGATCACTGCTGGAAGATGTCGAGAAATTCAAATATCTGGGAGCAACCCTAACTAAAGATGGGCGCTGCACAGCAGAAATAAAAGCCCGCATTGGCGTAGCCATTTCCGCTATGACCAAACTGAACAGGATATGGAAGAGCAGTATCCGTCTCTCCACAAAGCTCAAACTGTACAAATCCCTGGTAGTTTCGATCGTGCTGGATGGTTGCGAGACATGGACACTCACGGGTACACTGGAAAAGAAGATTCAGGTTTTCGAAAACAAATGTCTGAGGAAGCTCCTCCAGATCTCCTGGACCGAACACAGAACCAACGATTATGTATGGAGCAGAATTGAGGGCTTTGCTGGACCTCAGGACCCTCTCCTGTCAATTTTGAAGAGACGCAGATTATTCTGGTTCGGGCACAACACACGACATTGCAGCCTGTCGAAAACAACAATGCAGGGCACTATACAGGGCGGTAGAAGAAGAGAAAGACAGAGAAAGAACTGGCATGAAAACATCAAAGAGTGGACCGGACTCGAAACACACCAACTGCTGCCGGCAGCCGCTGACAGACAGCGATGGAGAAGGGTCGCCGTGTCTGCCAGCCCTCAGATTCCCCCCATGACTGCCTCCGCAGTCAAGGGCCTGATGATGATGATGATACTATCTCAATGGACCTAAAGTAGACATTTATAGACGTTTTCAGCTGAATACAAAGCAATGCCGGTTAGGAGCTTAAATCCTTATAAATTTAACACACATGGACACTGTTCCTTGTCAAACGATTCAGGGAATAGTGTAGTTTTTTGGTCTTTTTTCCCCCTTTCTTTTACTGTTAATTCGGTGGTTAAAACATGGTTTAAGAGATACTGGCAACACGTTCAACGCTTTTAACTACATTGTCTCATCATCTTGCACACTCTGGTCCTCGGGAACATGTATGTTCACAATATTATATTTTTGTTTTTTTGTTTTATGTTTTTGTCTTATAGATCTACAGTAGTTCATCGTGTAGGATTTGTTGTTTGTTTGTGTGTGTGTGTGTGTGTGTGTATGTGTGTGTGTGTTTTCATTCTAACGATTTGTCCATGCAACTACAATTCTATGTCTAGCTGGCTATAACAATTGGCTGTAACGCCGTCCCAACTTCATAGATTTTTATATTTCCTTAACTGCTTGATTGAGCACATGTATTTGAGAAGTTGACAAATGCATTTGATACTGAGTAGATTTTCTTTTCTTCACCCTGCCATATTTGCAATGCTAGTTTTTCTTTCTTTTTTTCCTTAGGCGTCCTTAACAACAACGACGACAAAAAAGTCTCATTTTATCAAAACCCAAACAAATGGGATGTTGTCAAAAATTTCCGTTTTCACAAAACTTTAAATCTGATCACTTGGTTGTACTGCTTACATCACCAAAACTGTACCACTCATCATTTATTTCTTCAAAGTTCAGCCCTCTGGTATGAAGATCTTGATAATGCACTCATGGAAACCTCAAGTATCATAGATTTAAAAAACAACAACAACAACAAAAAACAAACAAATCACTCTGTAACTTCTCAAACAACATTAGAAAAAAAAAAAAATGAAATGTGTGTCTATACAGTACAGTAGATAACACATAATATATAAACTATACAACTTTCATTATCATTGTTTGTCTCTTCATTTGTTTCTTTACTGGTCAATCAGAGTGAAGACCTCACTAATTCAGCCAACGAGAGGAATATCCCTGTCCTTTTCACCAGTGGCTGGAGTCAAGTGTTTAGCCATGTCAGCCACCACCAGAGCTCCGGCGTTTTCCCAGGCCATAAAGAGCAGCAGATAGAGATCAGCAGGCAGACTGCTGTTAGAAGCAACTCGCTGACGGCATGACGGAAGCAGTACTTTGGATGTCCACACCAGCAGGCTGAGGCCGTTAACCACCATTAGAACAATGAAATAAATCATCAGAGCCTCAAAGAGAAACGTATAGATTCCCAGTGACAGGTTCGCCAAAGTAGCCGCTTCTGACCGTGGTACAGTTGACTGCGAAATTTTCACTCTGCTGAATACACATTGAACTGAATAGTGATGCCTGTTGGTCATTTGATTTATGGGGAAATCACACAGTAAAGGCTTGCCGAGATAGTCATCCAGTGTTGCACTTTCTGCAAGAGACATATTACTAGTGTCCACTGTTGTTTGCGGGGTTGGTGTGGCTGTAATTGGACCGTGATCTCCCAGTGTAGAAATGTCGTGTTTTAGGGCATCCATCTCAGCTCTCAGATAGGTGTTGTGAGTGAGTAAAGCGATGAGAGTGGCCAGGAAGAGGAGACATTTGAAGAGCAGATACAGCAAGCTGGTGGACCAAGAGGCCGAGCTGACTAGTGCTCGGACAAGGTCCTGCATCAAGTTGTGTCGGCTCTCCTGGTCAAGCCTGTGACTGGTCAAGGCTGTGTCAATGCTATGCTGGACATTGATACTGGTCAGGCCAGAGAACAAAGCATAGACCAGATGAGGGATTTTCAACAGGATGCCAAACAGGAAGAGAAAGAGAGGTGTCCGCACTGTGATGAAATAGTTCACATTTGACTTTACTTTAGTTTCGTTTTCCTTATTTTGACCATCTCTTTGCTTGTCACCCGAGTCCTTTCCAGTGACAGATTTGGGCACGCTGTCAAGCCGGTGTTTGGGGTCATTAGGTAAGACTGGATACAAAGCCGTATCGTCTCCATGACGTAGTCGAGTAAATTCTGCAAGGCAAATTGCATTGGTGTACCTGCTGTGGGACAGTGTAAATTGAACAGGACACCAGCAGTCTGCTTTGATCTGCCCCACTGATTCCTGTATGGCTCTGTAGGTTGGTCCAGTGTTAGAATGGGTCTGAAGTCTGGGGCTGAGCGGTACAAGCCAGGTAATGAGAGACAACATCAACAGTAACATCACCCCCCAGGTGTGGGTATATCCAGCTATGAAATCTTCGCCCAAAGAGCGTCGAAAGATGGCCATGTTTTCACTCAGATCACTGAGGACAAAGATGGCAGATGATTAGAATTTTTTTTTTCTCAGTCCAAACGGGACGCACCCATTAGGAGAACATGATTAAATGCAGAAACACAGTGTGTCTGTCTCGCTCCTCTCTAACCTGTTTCTGTTTTAAGTTCGGCGAATGTACCTAATGACTACCACTATAGTTTGCTTTGACTGTGAGGTTGACAGGCAGAACTAATTTTAGTGCCACGGTTTAAGTTTGGGTACAGAAAACAGATCAATGGATACTTTACCCAAGCCTGAGACTGAGGCGGGTGGGAACGGACGCACCAATTTTGCACACTTAATACCCGATTCATCCATGTAGTCAACAATTAGGAGAGAGTAACTTCTTGCCCCATGAACTCCTCTCAAAAATACAAAGATCTGAGGTCCAAATGAATTTGTCATCCTGAGTGAAGATGCTTCCATAAAGATACTGTGACATAAGACTTTACGAAATTTTAGAATTTTACATTTTTCGTTTGTTTGTTTAAAAAGGCCATTTAAAAAAAAAAGGGGGGGGGGATGGGGGGGAGGGGAGAGAGAGAGAGAAAAGAAAAGAAGCTGAAAACAATATCTGTTGATGTACTCTTATGAAAACATTACTGAATATGAAAGATGATATGCCTAGCTATAATATGGTGGCTTTCAAATTCATTTAATAGATGCATAATGCAACAGAGCACCCATTACTAAAACTGATCATCAGCTACATATTGACAAAGAACAACATGAACTGCAGGCGTTTGACCTAATGTAACTGTAGTTATATTGGCATGTCTCTAAAATAAAACAAACAAAAATGCACTCATTCAACAACCCCTCCGCTATTCTTTGCTGAAAAAAAAATGCCGATATTGATTATTATTTTGTTTACGCTAGCATAAAGTTCATATTTCATCGTCAAAATTCATCCTAAAAATAAAGGTAATTTTCTTATATTAATTGTTGGGGTTAACAGTGGTTCAGCTGGTGAACTGGGGTGTCCTTCAGTACCATATTTTCTTGTATGTGTGTGTGTGTTTTAACAGTCATGTCATTTTACTGGAAATAGAGTTTGGACCGAAATTCATGAGATAAAGTAACAATCACTTCTTATAGCATTTAAAAATAACGCTTGAACTGGATGAATGCTGTTTTAGGTGTTATCAAAGTTAACAAATTGACATATTCCTACAGTTCTTAAAAACGGCATTCTGTGGGATTGTCGCAGTTTAATAGGAAAGATAGAAGCAGTAGACCAGTGTTTTCTTGACCTCATACTGGTGTTTGTCATTCTAGATGACTGTTACTGTTTTCGCTCTTTTCGTCTGTGTAGTGCTGATTGAAACCCGTCTGGAATCTGGACTGCTGGTCTCGTCGTTACAGCTACTTAGATGAGCTGTCTTGTCTTGGCTCCTTTAGTATCTTCTATGACTGACATTAGGACTGTCTAATGAGTATGACCCATTATAGTATTCGCAGGTGAAGTCTAGTGTAACTGTGTTAATCTGATTTTCCTCGCCTTGTTTTCTGCTCAATTTGTGGCCCTCGTCTCTTTCTCAAATCTCGGCAGATTCCAATAGAAATAGAGGTGGATCTACCTTCGGCGTTTCTTCTTCTTTTTTTTTCCATGTCTGAGCTTCGATCATGAATTATTATTATTATTATTATTATTATTTTCTGGTTAGATTTGGTTGGGAAAGAGAAATAATTCGGCTGGTCAAAATGGCACACAAATGGCGAGTCCCTCTTTTGGGAGGGGCAGGTAATCTGCGAAACGATCTCCCATGGGGAGAAGTTTCACACCGGGCACAATGGTTTCAGGAGGATTATGGTGAGGGTAAGATATGGAACTAAGTTGGATTTAGGATTAGGGTTAGGGTAACAATTAGGGTGAGATAGTCGATTTATCCAAGTACCAGCATTTAATTACAATATTAGGACCATCTGGCAGCAATACACCATTGGGACTATTTCAACTATCTGGCAACAATGGCATCGTCATAATATATACAATCGAAGCATATAAAAATCATCTACTCGGGACCTATAGTAAACTGATGATTGCAAGCATTAAACAATACAAAGATTTAAAGAAAAAATAACAGAACAACCAAGAGGAGTTGACTTAAAGCAAAACGCTGCTTTAAACGAGCTGATTTTAAATGGACTACACTGTATTGGGCATTTAATTGCTTTGAGAAATAGTTATGTTCCACGTACGGTATGTAGACGATTATGGTTGTTATGTCATCTGTCAAGCTTCTCATTTGAAACAAATAGATGAAAGTTAAATGCAACTACAAGTCCCGATGTAATTAAGTTAAGATAATCTTTGAAGGGTTGTCTCAGCTATAAATCTACGTGTCCAATGTGGTCAGAAGAAATCTGGGTAGAAATTATGGAGTGTTCGGTAATATTGCCTCTACAGCGGCGTCTCCGCTTCACTCAAGTTTTAGCTGCCTTGGGTTCGTTGTGGGCATAACGCATACAAAAGATCTCCGTAATATTTTCCCTGTCATTTTGGGGGGACGCAGTGGCTCTGTGGTTTGGCGTCTGCTCACGGAGAAAACGGGCCGGGATCGACTCGCGGGTCCTGCA
>JBCEWB010062300.1:0-13627 GCA_039654565.1 Peronia peronii
GATCGACCTCGGCGCCGAGGTGCGCTGGGCGAGCTGCAACATCTTTTCGACCCAGGACCACGCCGCCGCGGCGGTCGTCGTCGGCCCGAACGGCACCGAGGACGAGCCTGCGGGCGTGCCGGTGTTCGCCTGGAAAGGTGAGACGCTCGAGGAGTACTGGTGGTGCACCGATCAGATGATGACGTGGGTGGGCCATGACGGCCCGAACATGATCCTCGACGACGGTGGCGACGCCACGCTGCTGCTGCACAAGGGTGTCGAGTACGAAAAGTCGGGCGAGTTGCCCGATCCGACCGAGGCCTCCAACGCCGAGCTCGCGGTCGTGCTCGGGTTGCTGGCGCGGGGCATGAAGGAGGACCCGACGAAGTGGACACGGATGGCGGCAGGCGTGATGGGCGTCACCGAGGAGACCACCACCGGCGTCCATCGCCTCTACAACATGTTCAACAACGGCGAGCTGTTGTTCCCGGCGATCAACGTCAACGACTCGGTCACCAAGTCGAAGTTCGACAACCTCTACGGCTGCCGCCACTCGCTGGTCGACTCGATCAGTCGCGCCACCGACGTGATGATCGGCGGCAAGACCGCAGTCGTGCTCGGCTACGGCGATGTCGGCAAAGGGTGCGTGCAGTCGCTCCAGGGCCAGGGCGCCCGCGTGATCGTCGCCGAGATCGACCCGATCAACGCGCTCCAAGCGGTGATGGAGGGCATCCAGGTGCTGCCGCTCGAAGACGTGCTCGAGACCGCCGACATCTTCGTCACGGCGTCGGGCAACCTCGGGCTGATCATGGTCGACGACATGCAGAAGATGAAGCACAACGCGATCGTCTGCAACATCGGCCACTTCGACAACGAGATCGACATCGACGGGCTGGCCCGCTCGGGCGCCGTGCGCGACGAGATCAAGCCGGGAACCGATGTGTGGCGCTTCGAGGGCGGCAAGCAGGTCATCGTCTTGGCCGAGGGTCGGTTGGTCAACCTCGGGTGCGGGACCGGCCATCCGAGCTTCGTGATGAGCTGCTCGTTCTCGAACCAGGTGCTCGCCCAGATCGAGATGTTCAACAACATCGACGACTACCCGCTCGGGGTGCACGTGCTGCGCAAAGAGCTCGACGAGAAGGTCGCCCGGCTCCACCTCGACGCGCTCGGCGTGAAGCTGACCCAGCTCACCGACGAGCAGGCCGAGTACATCGGTGTGCCGCCCGGCGGCCCCTACAAGCCCGACCTCTACCGCTACTGACGCGGGCCGGTCGAGCAGGCCGGTCGCCGCGGGCTCGACCCGTCCGTCGCGCCCGCCTTCGGCCCGGTCCCATCGCCGCAGCGACGGCACTCCGACGAGCGGCGGCCGTTCGTCGTCGGTGCGTGCGGTGACGGAGGCCGTGGACGGAGTGCGGTGGGGGCCGGGCGGTTCGCGCACTTACTCGCGGGCTCGGCGACCGGGAGATGTCGGCGGTCGGACCCGTGGCGAGCGCTCATAGGGAAGGGTCAGCGGTCGAGGCGGTGCATCAGATCGTCGATGATGCGTCCGACGCGATCGGCGCCCATGATCGAATCGTGACCGCGGTGGCGGCCCTCGAGGCGAACGACGCGGAGGTCGGGCACAACCCGCTGCCACGGCACGATCGTGCGTGCCGGATTGGTCGTCGTCGCGGCGAACAGCGTGACCGGCGTGTCGCCCTGCGTCGGTCGATGATCGAGCGCTGCGAACGGGATGCCACCCGGCGTCGCCCTCGCAGCGCCGGCGCCGGCCCGAGCCCCGTCGGCAACGCCACCCGCAGCACGCCCACCAGCGGCACGCGCGCCGGCACCGATCCGGCGTGCGACCTGTGCGGCGAGCCCGCGTGAGCGGCGCTTGGCGGTGATCCGTAACTCGTCGATCGCGCTCGTGAAGCTGCCCGGGCGCAGCATCGACTTGTACTTCCACCACCGGTTCGACCACAGATGGCGCTGCTCGCCGGGGAAGAAGGTGTCGATCAGATCGATCGCGTCGACCGCGAACCCGGCCGCACGCATCCGGTGCCCGAGATCGAACGCCACGACACCGCCGATCGACCACCCGACGACCGCGATCGGCGCACGCGTCCGGACACCACCGTCGACGGTGTCGAGCGCATCGATCGCATCGGAGACCACGGTGTCCACCTCGTCGTAGGCCGGGTCGTCGCCGACGACGGCGACCCCGAGCGCAGTCGCCGCATCGGGAAGCGCGTCGGCGTAGGCGCGGTACCCCTGGATGTCGTCCCACGCCGAGACGAGCACGACCACCGGCCCGTCGGGTTGCCCGGGCCGCAACGTGACCATGCGCACGCCGGCCTCGAGGTCGCCGCCTCCCGCGACCGGGTCGAGTTCGAGCGAACTGGTCATCTCGGCCGGCGTCGGTGCCGCGAGCAGCGTCGCGACAGCGACGTCGCGGCCGGTCAGTTCGCCGAGCGCGGTGACGATCTCGACCGCAGCGAGCGAATCGCCGCCGAGCGCGAAGAAGTCGGCGCGGTCGTCGAGATCGGCACGGCGCAGAGCCGCCCGCCAGATCGCCACGACCGCGTCCGACCCTTCTTCGGCTGCCGGATCGGCGCCGCCGGGCGGTGGCGCCGCCGATGCCGACAGCGCCACCGCGGCGCGATCGACCTTGCCGTTCGCGGTGCGCGGCAGCGCCCGGTGGACCTGGACGATGCGCGGGATCGCGCCGGCCAGCAGGACCTCGGCGAGCCGGGTTCGGATCTCGTCGGGATCGATCCGGTCGGGGTCGCCGAGCACGTGCGCGACCAGCGTCTCGCGGCCGGCCACGTCGGCGGCCACGACGACCGCCTCGTCGGCCCCGGCGACCTCGACGATCCGGCGTTCGATCTCGGCCGGCTCGACCCGCACCCCGCCGACGTTGAGCTGCTCGTCGATCCGCCCGACGAAGACGAGGTCGCCGTCGGGGTCGACCCGGACCAGGTCGCCGGTGCGGTACCAGCGATCGCCGTCGATCGTGACGAACCGGGTCGCACCGTCCGCGCCCCGTCGGTCACCGGCCCCCTCGCCGCGGGCCGAGGTGTAGCCGGCGGTCACGCCCGGACCCGAGATCAACAGCTCGCCGGACGCTCCGATGGCGATCGCGCGCAGCCGGTCGTCGGCGACCCGCACGGTGGCACCGGCGATCGGCCTGCCGATCGGGACGGGTCGGCGGTCGGAGGTGCAGCGGTGGGCGGTCGCCCACACCGTCGTCTCGGTCGGGCCGTATTCGTTGACGAGTTCGGTCGTTGGCAGCGCCTGCGCGTGAACGTCGACCAACTCGGCCGGGCAGCTCTCACCGGCGACGATCGCACACCGCAACGAGCCCAACAAGCCTGCGCGCCGGGCGAGCATCGCTCGGTACAGGCTCGGCACCATCAGCAGGTGGGTCGCTTCGGCGGATTCGATCGCGGCGGCGAGCCGGTCGACATCGTGCACGTCGTCGTCGGACGCGACGACGATCGCCCCGCCCGTGGTGAGCGGCCAGAACAGCCCGACGATCGAGCTGTCGAATCCGATGCTCGAGGTGAGCAAGAACCGGGCCGGTGGTTCGGCGCCGTAGAACGCGGCCCGCGCGGCGTTGGACGCGGCGAGGTTGCGATGGCTGACGGCCACGCCCGCTGGCTCTCCGGTCGAGCCCGAGGTGAACACCACGTACGCGTCGTCGTCGGCGCTCGGCAACCGCACGGTGGGCTCGTCGGTCGAGGCCGTGTCGTCGCTGTCGAGCTGCACGGTCGGGATCGGATCGAACCAGGTCGCCGTGTGCCCGTCGACCACGACCGCGTCGAGGCCGGACGCGGCGACGATCCGGTCGAGCCGCGAGCGGGGGACGGTGGGGTCGAGCGGGACGTACGCGGCGCCGCTGCGCAACACGCCGACGATCGCGGCGATCATGTCGGCCGTGCGACCCACCGCGACGCCGACGCGCCGCGGCCGCTCGACGACATCCCCGACGACGCCTCCGACGGCGTGGACGCGGTGTGCGATCACACCGGCGCGCCGCCACAACTCGCCGTACGAGAGCGTGACGCCGAGCGGGGCGATCACCGCGGTCGCGTCGGGGAGCGCCACGACCCGGTCGGCGATCGAGTGGACGACCGACTCGGGGTGGTCGGCAAGCGTCGGTCCGGTCAGGTCGCGACCGGCGAGCGCGTCGGTCAGGTCGCGCACCCGATGGTGGGGGCGCCGCGCGATCGCAGCGAGCGCAGCAGCGAACGCGTCGAGCAGCCGGGCGGCATCGCGGCGGCCGATCGACGTGCCGCGGTACTCGACGCCGAGGTGAAGTTCGTCGCCGCGCTCTTGCACGAACAACGTCAGTTCGCTGACCGACGTGCCCGACGCGAGGATCCGGTGACGGGCCGTGCCGCCGTCGCCCCACGTGGCGGGCGCAAGCCGTTCGTAGGCGAGCATGTGCCGCACGTCGGGCGCCGCGCGACCCGCCCGGCGCCCCCGTTCGACGATCTCGGCGAGCGGCATCGTGCGGTGCGGCAACGCCTCGGCGACGATCTCACCGGCCCGGCTATCGAGCGCCCGCAGCGTGCCTTCGAGGTCGACCTCGACGAGCAACGGCAACGTGTTGAGGAAATAGCCGACGAGCGGTTCGGCGTCGTGGTGGTCTTTGGTCGACGCCGTGATGCCGAGCTCGACGGTGCCGCTGCGGCTGTACGCGCCGAGCACGGCCGACGCCGCCGCGAGCGATGCCGCGAACGGTGTCGTCGCAGCACCCGCGACCAGCTCGGAGGTGGCGATCGGAGCCTCGATCTCGAGATAGCCGTCGGCCTCGTGGTCGGCGGGGATCGGCAGCGTCGCCCCACCCGCTCGCCCGGTGCGATCGGCGGCGGAATCCCAGTACGTCGCCGCGGCGTCCCAGCGGCTCCGCTGCCATTCGCCGTGGGCTGCGATCGTGGTGGCCAACTCGGGCAGCGGCCGGCCGTGATAGGCGAGATCGAACTCCGACCAGAACGCGTCGAACGTGCCGGCGTCGACGCTGAGATGGTGCATCGCGATCAGCAGATGGGTGACGCCCGGCTCACGACGTCCGACGTGGACGCGCACCAGCGGTCCGGCATCGAGATCGAACCGGACCCGGCGCTGTCGTTGCGCGAACCCGTCGGGGGGTTCGTCGGGCATTGCCTCGATCGAGCACGCGACGTCGGCGGCGAGCACCGCGCGGCTTGCCTCGAACGAAGTGTGTAACGGCTGATGGCGTGTGACCACGGTGTGCAGCGCGGCCCGGATCCGGTCGTCGTCGAGGTCGTCGTCGATCGTGTAGAGCCGGGTGACGTTGTAGCGGGTGTCGGTCGGGTCCGATCGGTACTCGAAGAGCATCGCGGCCTCGCCCGGCGAGAGCGGTCGCCGGTCGCCGTCGAGCGGCGGAATCGGTTCGAGCGCTGCCCCGCCGTCGACGTGGGAATCGACCGCGGCGGCGAACTCGCGCAGCGTGCGGTGGCTGAAAACCAGCGCATCGGGCAGTTCGACACCGGCGAACTCCTCGACCGCCGCGATCAGTTCGAGCGCAGGTAGCGAGGAGCCGCCGAGATCGAAGAAGTCGTCACCGATGCCGACGCGGTCGAGATCGAGCACCGTCGCCCACACGTCGGCACACGCCGCTTCGGTCGGGGTGGTCGGCGCGACGTAGTCGGCGGTACCGGTGTGGGTGCGGGTGGGCGCCGGGAGCGCGGCCGTGTCGATCTTGGCGCTGTCGGCGAGCGGCAGTTCGGTGACGTGCACGTACGCGGCCGGGATCGACCGGTTCGGCAGCAACTCACCGAGCTGTGCCCGCAGTTCGGCGGCGTCGAGCGGTTCGTCGTCGAGGGTCTGGTACCAGGCGGTCAGCAGTTCGGTCCGCTTCGGGCGGTAGCCGACTTCGGCCAGCATCCGGTCGACCTCGTCGGGATCGATCTCGTCGTCGAGCTCGTCGAGCGCGTCGTCGCGGGTCTTGTGCCCCAGCCGGACGTCCCAGCTGTAGGGCTCGGCGTAGTTGTGGTAACCGCGCTCGGTGCGATGGACGTGGATGCCCGCAACGTTGATCAGACAGTTCGTCGAGCGGCCCGTGTCGGCCGGACGCACCCACGGCGCGCGGTGTTCGAGGAAGTCGTACATGTCGGACAGCGCGACGTCGACGTAGCGGTAGAAGTCGACGTAGTCGATCTCGTCGAGCACCGCCAGATCGCCGCGGTCGAACACCGACTGCTCGGGGAGCAACTCGGTCACGGCGTCGCGCGTGCGGTGGTAGGCGCGGCGCGCTTCGAGCACGGTGCGGTCGATCGCGTCGGGGTCGAACCGCCCGGACTCGAACTGATGCGGTACGAGGCGTGTCTCGAAGAACTGGCCGCGCGACAGCCCGGTCACGATCACGGGGATGCCGAGTTCGTGCGCCCGCGCCGTCGCCAGCGTGTAGATCGTTTTGTAGCACCCGTTGCAGACGTTCGCGAACCGATCGAGGCTGTCGCGGAAGATCTCGGCCATCGCCGGGGTCGTGGCGAACTCGTGGCTGATGCCGAGATCGGCGACGCTGCGGGCGATGTTGGCCTTCGCGCCATCGGAGATGTAACCGTTGTCGAGCGTGAGGGCATGGACGCGCCAGCCGCGCTCGACGAGTTGATAGAGCGCGTAGGTCGAGTCCTTGCCACCCGACAGCAGGTGGAGGCAGTCGAATTCGCCCGCCGCGCGGCGGCGGGCGTCGTTGCGGATCGCGTCGAGGTCGGCTTCGGTTCGGAACCACGCCTCGGCCTGGGGTGCCACGGCGTCGAACGTGCGACACGTCGAGCACACGCCGTCGGCGTCGATCGTCAACTCGGGAACGTCGGTGCCGAGCCCGCACCGCAGGCACTGCCGACGCCGCACCGATCCGGGCTCCCACACCCGCACGATCGCGTTGGTGATCGCCGGATGCTGCACGAGCGCGGCCTCGACTTCGCCGGGCTCGATTCGGACCCCGCCGATCTTGAGCTGGTCGTCGGTGCGTCCGCCGTACACGAGCGCTCCCCGCTCGAGGCGGACCCGGTCGCCGGTGCGGTACAGGGTCGGTCCGGGGCCCGGCGACAGCGCGACGAACCGCTCGGCGCTCAGTACGGGCAGGCCGAGGTAGCCGGTCGCCATCCCCGGGCGGCGCACGTACAACTCGCCCCACGCACCGACCGCCGTCGGTCGCCCGGCAGGATCGAGGACGTGGACCTCGGCGCCCGGACAGGCCGTCCCGATCGGCACGTCGGGGCCGGTGTCGCGGCCGGGATGCCACTCGTGGATCATGCAGCCGACGACCGCTTCGGTCGGGCCGTACTCGTTGAAGATCCGGGTCGCAGCCACGCACTTGGCGGCGAACGCAGCGGCGACCGGGGTGCGGAACGCCTCGCCGCCGACGATCACCGAGTCGAGCCCCAGCGGCTCGTCGATCATCCGCGTCAGCAGTTCGAGTTGGCCCGGCGTCGCTTTCAACACGGTCAGGTCGTGGCGCCCGGCAACCGCTTCGAGCGCGGTCAGCGGGTCGCCGCCGATCACGACCGTCCGCCCGCCGGTGAGCTGGGGCAGGAACAGCGAGGTGATCGTCAGATCGAACACGAGCGACGAGTGGAGCGGCATCACGACCGGCCTGTCGGCGTAGGCGTCGACAGCGAAGCGGAGGTAGTCGGCGAGGCCACGGTGCGAGATCGGGACCCCCTTCGGGGTGCCGGTCGAGCCGCTGGTGTAGAGCACGTACGCCTCGTCGTCGAGCGAGACCGGGGTGACCGGCGCGGCCGACGCCTGCCCGGAGTCGGCGTCGAGGTCGGAGAGCGCATCGACGATCAGGTGCAGATCGGCGTCGGCGCGGATCGCCGCGTGGCGGGCGGGCGGATCGTCGGGGTCGAGGATCACGAACGACGCCCCGCAGCGCAGGGTCGCGTGCAGCGCGACCAGCACGTCGAGCGAGCGTGGCATCCGTAGCCCGACGCGGCTGGCGGGGCCGACCCCGGCCGAACGCAGCCACGCCGCGACGGCGTCGGCGCGCCGGTCGAGTTCGCCGCCGGTGAGCGCGGTCGCGTGGTGTTCGGCGGTGATCGCGTCGGGTGTGGCGCGCCATCGCTCGGCGATCGCTTCGTGCACCGGGCGCAGCGGGGGACCGCCGGGCGCGGGCGGGTTGAGGGTTGCGAGCAGGTGAAGCTCGTCGGCTCCGAGCAACTCGGCGCGGTCGCACGACCGGTCCGGATCGGTGACGGCGGCGTCGATCATGCGGGCGAGGTGATCGGCGAGACGGTCGTGCGCCGCGTCGGCGCTGAGCGCGTCGTTGACGTCGAGTTCGAGCCGCAGCCCGTCGCCGTAGTCGTAGATCTGGATCCGCACCGGATGGCTGGGGTCGACGTGGTCGGAGCGTGCCCAACCGGTTTCGGTCGCAAGGCCCGCGAAGTCGCCGAACCGGGCCGTCAAGACGTTGACGACGACGTCGATCCGCAGATCGGGGCTCTCGCCGACGCGGGCGTTGCGCAGCACCCCCATGACCCCGCGCGAGACGCGCGCGAAGCGCTCGGCGAAGGTCTCGCCGGGCGCGATCTCGACGCGCAGCGCGAACACCTCCATCAGCGGGCCGATCACGTGCGGGGCGGTGCGTCCCGAGCGGTGGTGGATCGGGATGCCGAGCACGATCGATTGGCGACCGTCGAGCCGGGCGAGGGTGGTCGCGGCCGCGGTGCCGGCGAGCGCGAGCAGGCTCAGCTCGCGGCTCAGTGTGCGGTAATCGGCGCCGAGCGAGGCGTCGATGTCACCCGTCACCGGGAGCGCCCGGCGTGTCGTCGCCGTCGTTCGGGGGCCGCGCGGCCCGTACGGTGCGATCGGGTCGGGGTCGCCGGCCTGAGCAGCCCAAAAACCCGCCCGCTCGTGGGCGCGGCCGTCGTCGGCGCGTTCGCGCTGGGCGGCGACGTGGTCGTAGAAGCTCGGCCACGACGGCTCGTCGTCGGTCTCCGGGCGGGCGTACTCGGCCGCCGTACGATCGAACACGAGCGCCGCGCCGAACGCGTCGATCGCGACGTGGTGGAGCGCAAGCCACCACGTCGAGTCGGCGTCGCCGTGGCGCAACAGCACCGAGTCGTAGACGCACGAGGTAGCGTCGATCGGGCGTGCGATCCGCTCGGCGCACCACGCGTCGAGATCGTCGGCGGGCAGATCGAGCCGGGTGGTCGGCGCCGGCGGTCGGGCGAGCACGCGGGCGAACGGCGTCGAGCCGGGACGGTCGACCACGACGGTTCGCAGCGCATCGGAGCCGACGACGACTCGCTCGAATGCGGCCGCGAGCCGATCGGCATCGAGCCGCCCGGTGACGCGGTGGATCTTGCCCATGTTGGCGAGCGGCACGCCAGGCGCGAGTCGTTGACTCGCCCAGATCAACGACTGGGTCCGCGAGAGCGGGTGCTCGGCCGCCGGCCGGGGCATCAGGTGCACCGACGCCGGTTCAGCCGAGTTCGCAGTCACCTCGTGCCACGAGGTAGGTGACCATTGCGTCGACCGATTCGAAGTGTTCGATGACCACGTCGCCGGGGTCGATCGCAATGTGGAGACGCTGCTCGAGCCATTCGACGATCAAGATGACGCCGAGCGAGTCGACGAGACCGGTCATGACGAGGTCGGTGCCGGGTTGCACCGTTTCTCCGCCGAGCGACACCTCGTCGTCGATGTAGGCGGCGAGTTCGTGGGCGAAGTCGCTGGTGGTGGTCATCGAGTGGTGGGGGTGGTCGATTCGATCGTGGAAAGGTACTGGATGGAGGCGTTGTGGCGGTCGATCTTGCCGGTCGGCGTACGCGCCAACGACGCGGTCGACGCGATCTCGGTTGGCAGGGCATACGGAGCGAGTCGTCGCCGCAGATGCGCGGTCAGCGAATCTACTTGTTCGTCGCCGATCTCGGGGCTGACGAGCGCGCAGATCCGACGGTCGTCGCCGTCGCCCACCACGAACGCGGCGCCCGCATCGACCGCGGGGTGCTCGCTCAGTGCAGCGTCGATCGATTCGAGTTCGATCCGGTTGCCGCGCAGCTTGATCTGGTTGTCGCTGCGACCGAGGAACGTCAACCCGGCGGGGCCGCGCCCGACGAGATCGCCGGTTCGGTACCAGCGTCGGTCGTCGCCGTCGCGACGGGTGATCGCGGCGTCGGTCAGGTCGTCGCGGCGCCAGTAGCCGCACATCATCGTCGGTCCCGCGACCCACAGTTCGCCCGGCTCGTCGCCGTCGATCTCGGTGCCGTCGTCGTCGACGATCAGCACGTCGACGCCGTCCCACGAGGTGCCGATCGGGATCGCCGCGTCGTCGGTCGGGGGCGTTTCGACGTGGTGGAACGTGCACTGGTTGACCTCGGCGGGCCCGTACACGTTCGAGAACGTCGCGGTCGGCAGCGCCGCCATCGCCGCCCGCAGCCGAGCCGGGCCGAACGATTCGCCGCCGTACTTGACCCAGCGCAGTTCGGGCAGCCCGGCGCCGTCGAGCCCGCCGCGCTCGACGAGTTGTTCGATCACGTACGGAACGGTGTAGAGCACCGTCGCCCGCTCGTCGCGCAGCAGCTTCGCGAGGCTCGCGGGAAATCGCACGACGGCGTCGGGAACGACGATGGTCGCGGCGCCCGCGAGCGGTGCGGCGTACAACTCGAACGTCGACTGGTCGAAATGCAACGGCGCGATGTTGGCAACCCGGTCGGAGCCGTCGAGCCCGTAGGTCGTCGCAGCTCGCCGGGCGTAGGCGAGGCCGCTGGCATGGGAGTGGACGATTCCCTTCGGGCTTCCGGTCGAGCCCGACGTGTAGATCACATAGGCGGGATCGTCGGAATCGGCGGCGGCACGGTCGTGCTCGGCGGCGTCGAGATCGCCGGTCGGATCGAGCACCGCGACGCCGAGTTGGGCCACCGCATCGAGCCGTTTGCCGGTGAGCGAACCGGCGATCGTCGCGACACCGGCGTCGGCCAGCACGTTCACCGCGAGCGCCTGGGGTGCGAACCAGTCGACCGGGACCGCAATCGCCCCGAGACGCTCGATCGCATGGACCGTGACGAACGAGTGAACCGACTTCGGCATCAGCACACCGACGCGGTCGCCGGGCCCGACACCCGCTCCGGCGAGCATCGTCGCGAACATCGCCGCACGCGACCGGTATGCGTTCCACGACAGCCGCGAGGTGCCGTCGACCAGCGCCTCGCCGTCGGGATTCCGGGCTGCGGCGACGTCGAGCAGATCGGAGAGCAATTTCGGTTCGCTACATGATGCCCTCGCCACGGTCCCTGGATACCGTACGAAGGCGATGACTGCGACGCCGAGCGACCAGATCGTACGCGATCAGCCTCGATTCACCGCCAATGGCTTTGCCGTCGACGGCTCGCCAGCACGGTTCGGCGAACTGCGAGCCTGCAACGATCTGCTCGGCGACGACGCCGGGCTGCGCGAGGCGATGCGCGAGCAGGGCTACCTGTTCTTCCGGGGCCTGCTCGACGCCGACATCGTGCTCAGGGCGCGGCGCGAGATCTTGTTGAAGTACGCGATCCTCGGCGAGATCGACGACCGCCACCCGATCGACGACGCGATCGCCGGCGACGGCTTCGGGGTCACCGCGGCCAATCTGCGGGCTTTTTCCGAAAGTGTCCGCACCGCGCCGAGCTACCTCGCGGTCACCGACGCGCCCGAGGTGCTGGCGGTCCACGCCGCGCTGCTCGGCGGCGACGTGCGAGCGTTCGACATGCGCTGGCCGCGGTTCGTGCGCCCCGGCGAGGGGTGCGGCTTCCACTGCGACGGGCCATACATGAATCGTGGCGTCGACACGTCGCAGATCTTCACGAGTTGGATTCCGCTCGGTGGCGTCGACCGCAGCGAGGGCGCGCTGGTGCTGCTCGAGGGAAGCGATCGCAGCGACAGCCTGCGTCCGTATCTCGACGCCGACGCCGACCGCGACGGGTTGCAGTGGCTCGATGACGATCCGATGGTGGTGCTCGAGCGATACGGCGAGCGGTGGCTCACCACCGATTTCGCGCCCGGCGACGTGTTGTGCTTCGGGATGCACATGCTGCACGGCGCGCTCGACAACCGGTCTCCGGTCGGTCGCTGCCGGCTCAGCTCCGACAGCCGTTACCAGCGCATCGACGATGCTGCCGATCCGCGCTGGAACGGGCCGGCCTTCAGCGGCCACGGCGGCCGTCGCGTGTTCTACCCCGGGCTCGGCCGGTGGAACAACGACGACTTCCAAGACGAGTGGAAAGACGTCGACGAGTTGGGACGCCTCCGATTGCGCACATCATCATGAACCCCAAGAACCCCCGAACCGACACCGAGCAGGCCTCCGACGCCGCGCCGCACGCCGACGACAGCGGGACCACGGCGCTGCTCGCGCTCGCCGAGGCGATCGCCGATCCGGCCCATCCGACCAAGGTCGCGGCCTCGCAGTGGGCGCTCGACAACATCGGCCGGCGCGATCTGCTCGCCGCCGACGCCGAGTCGGTTTTCGCGCTCGACGACTGGCGGCGGTGCGGCGAGCACGGCATCTTCCGGCTGTTGGTGCCCGAGCGGTACGGCGGAACCGGTGTCGATCTCGCCGAGGTGCTGCTGACGCTCGAAGGTCTCGGCCACGGCTGCGCCGACAACGGGCTGACGTTCGCGATCGCGAGCCAGATCCTCAGCACGCAGCTCGCGCTGACCCGGTTCGCGACCGACGATCAACGCCGCCGCTGGCTCCCCGGTCTGCTCGACGGAACATCGTTCGCGGCGCTCGCGATGACCGAGCCCGAATCGGGATCCGATGCGTTCGCGATGGCGGCGCGCGCCGAGCGGCTCGACGACGGTTCCTACCGCATCAACGCGCACAAGGCCTACATCACGTTCGGACCGATCTGCGATCTCGCGATCGTGTTCGCCTCGACCCGGCCCGACGCCGGCAGTTGGGGAATCTCGGCGTTCCTCGTCGACACCTCGCTGCCCGGAGTCGAGCGCACCGACGTGCGCGAGAAGATGGGCATGCGAACCACACCGTTCGGCGATCTGATGTTCACCGACGTCGTGGTCGGAGCCGACGCGCTGCTCGGTCGCGAGGGAGCCGGCGCACGGATCTTCGCGGCGATCCTCGATGTCGAGCGCAGTTACGTGTTCGCGCCGCAGGTCGGGGCGATGCAACGCCAGGTCGATGTCGCCGTCGACTACGCCCGCACCCGCGAGCAGGGTGGCCAGCCGATCGGCAGGTACCAGGCGGTGTCGCACCGGATCGTGGCGATGAAGGAGCGCCACGAGCGGGCCCGCCTGTTCCTCTACCGGGCTGCGATCGCCGAGGTGACCGGCCGCGACGTCACGATGGCGGCGTCGCTCGCCAAGATCGTCGCGTGCGATGCGGGTATCGACGCGTCGCTCGATCTGGCGACGATCCACGGTGCCCGCGGGTATGTGTCGGAGTTCGAGGTCGAGCGGGTGGTTCGCGACGCGGTCGGCGGGCTCGCGTACTCGGGGTCGACCGATGTGCTCCGCAACGTCGTCGCCCGCCTGCTCGGTCTCGGCTGACCCCACGCTAGGTGGTTGGTGTTTTTTGGGCGTGTGGGTGCTCGCGATTCGGTGGTGGGTAGGGGAGAATAATGTGTATGGATTCGTTGTTCGTGGTGGTGGTTCGGTGACGGTGGGTTCGACGCCGCGGCAGGCGAACATGTTGAAA
>JBCEWB010062322.1:0-13626 GCA_039654565.1 Peronia peronii
TATCTATCTATCTATCTATCTATCTATCTATCTATCTATCTATCTATCTATCTATCTATATCTATATCTATATGTCTCGCGGCCAGTCGAATGAGACGTAAGTCGCTGGGCTAGAACGGAGAAATCGGGATTTGAATGTGATGAGAGGGATCAGATACGGATTTTTTTTCAGACATCGAAAGTGCATTCATTTCTGAACAAGGCAGTATCGGTCTTAACCTCGATTTATAAATATTTCTTCATTTAAATCTGGTTTTTGTGAGGTAGGCATGTAGATTTAGGCGTTCGACCGTTCATTTAAACAATTTCTTTGGAATTTCGGTCATTGCTGAGGGTCCATCCTTGTCTCTTTAAACAGCAAAATCTCTGGCTAGAATAAAACTAGCTAAAAACTTTTTTCATCACGGGAAAGGGTAGGAAATAAGCTTTCATATGTTACCAAAAACCCCATATGGTGAAAAATCGACATGTCTCATTTTGACTGGTTGCGAGACATATATATGTATATGTATATGTATATCTATATATCTGTCTCTCTCTCTGTCTCTCTCTCTCTCTCTCTCTATATATATATATATAGATATATATACCCAATATATATATTGGTGCCTTTTATCTAATATCCTAAAGTTTTCACAGATATTTGGATATCTAACTGTATCTGTGTGAACGGTGAACTGTATGTTAACGGATGATGCTTTAGTCAAGGCTACTGAGTGCAGCTCTTACAACATTATTCACTTTACACTATGTAACTTCCATAGCCGATAAAGAACTGAACAGTTTTATAATATTATGAGTCATTAATATGTCAATGAATGACAGATTAGTGAACCTGGCAGTGGATATAACATTTTTGTGGGAATATCTACATGTATTTTGTTCTTGTAACCCGTACAGAGGAATGTTATAATGCGATTTTGAATACCCTATTTGCCTGGAAAGGAATGTAATGTGACTGCTTTATTCTATTGAAGAAAAGACAAAGATTATGAAATATTGCACTATGTGTGCCACCACCACAAATCTCAACAAAGGTCCCATTTTGAATTTTGCTACTGTTACGCTTCACTAGAGTGTGCCGTGTTTCATCTTCAGTTTGATAGTAACATCAATTAAATCTATTCAGCCTTTGCCAAATTAAACCGACTCCTCCCAGTCAGATTCTGAGAAAATCAGCTCTACAGTGACTACCCGTTTCCTGCTTTTTTTTGTGGTTGGCATGCGGATCATCTCTTCTATTGTCTAGAGACGAGTTAAGAGTTGATATTTATGCATGAAATTCTGCAGGACTATATAACAATAATGATAAAATCAACCTGTGCATCTAAATCCGACGAGATCTGCAGAAAACCAGGGAATATTTAGATTTAGTTCAACAGATTTTGCTGGTTCTAGGTCAAATCCAATGATTTTATTGATCAAAATTATATATTTAGTGACATTTTGAAAGACAAAGCCTTATAATAATACAGGAAATAAAATATGGCTAAACTATCATTTTCATAAAAACCCAAAACGAATCAAAATATGGACTTTCCACGTTCGAACGCGAATTAATCAGCTGGTTGCTACCTGCCATGAAGTTCGTGATGGAGGCTCATACATGAGCGTAAGAATAATAGATAATGAGCAAAAAGTTAGTAAATCTTGCAGAATGAAGTCCTTGGAAACCTTTAGTTTATTCTTGTAAACTCCCATAGAGAATTGTTAGCTTAACAGTCTATGTGGAAGATATGATAGTGAATAAATGATGACCCCTCAAAGCGTGAAAGGGAATGTAGTTGCTGAGGTTACATTATGTTACAGTAACGTCCCATAGAGCATTGTTGAGCACAATGATACCCAACGTATCTTTGGTTGTCGTAAATCTAAGAAATAAATAAACGAAATATTTCGGTTTTCCTACCACGACTTTGTCTTTTGTATACTCCTACTGTGGTTAGTTTTTATATTTCTTTCTGTCTCTCTAACTAGAGTATGAAACACTTGAATATGATCTCTTCTGGCAATATCTTGAGCTCTAATGCCAGGGGTGAATATTGGATGACCCCTTTGAGGCGGATAAAACTCACAATCAGGCAGATCATTAGTGTTAGTTTTCACTAGATGCCTTAAAATGAACATCCACGTCCTGTAAAGAGTAAAACTTTCTTTTATTTCTGCAGCTTCAGAGCTCAGTTATGCACTATATACCATAGTAAAGGTCAAGACACTTGCCATTTGATAATATATGCCCTCGCAAAAGCAGGAGTAACTCTTTGGAAGCCACAATAATGATTTGGGGGGTCGGGGGGGGTGGGGAGAAAAAGTCGATAAAAATATGCCTAGAAAGCCAGGAAAGGTAAAAATGACGCAGCCGTCATGGAGACAGGGATAATATTGAAAAAGAGCTGTTCTGAAGCTAAAAGCGGCATAAAAAAAGTTCTCCATGTGAATTTTCCCCTTAAAAATAACTTCAAACGCGATTTTTTTTCAAAACCTAGATCACAGTTTTCCTATACACTTTGTTTTTATTTATAAATCGATTCTAAACAAATTTGGCATGTATTCTTCTGCTCATTTCTTGTTTCTATCAATACTGTTGATGTCTTGTTTGTATTAATATTGTTGATTTCTTGTTTGTATCTAACATTCTATGGGCTTACCTATCTAGTAACAACACAATTAAATAGTCACAGCATAAAGGAAAGGACTACATAATCATGTCCACTTTTGGACATCAGAGGAAAGTATTTTTTTGTCCCTTGAACATTTTCTGTTTGTTAAATTGTTGATTAAAAGCAATACTTTGGATAACAGTGACTGTTTCCTCTGATTTCTGTTTTGTAAGTCGGATAGTTAAGGCTCAGATTAAACCCACTGACTGTTTCCTGGCCTGGGACTGGACATCTTTGTTCTTCACTCTTAGTTATCAATTTCATTGCTTATTTACACTGGACCATATTTTTCCAACACACATCTTAATATATATTTCACGAAATGAAGTCAGTTCTGTTCCCTGGCTGCACATAAAAACAATGGATATTAACGCAAATAGGAATGTGGTGGTTAAGCATGGAGAAAGACATCAGTAAAGAGATGAAAATTGGAGATATGCATTCATTTTTGTTTAAAGTATTCATTACACTGTCAACAGTTGTAAAGTTTGTAAATTTCAAGTCTTTCTCTCTTTCTCCCTCCCCTTCTCTCGCTCTCTTTTTTTTTTCTTTTCGATGTTAGCCATCTCTATCTTTCTCTCTAACCCACTCTTATTTCATTCTTTTTTCTTCTTTCTTTCTTTCTTTCTTTCTTTCTTTCTTTCTTTCTTTCTTTCTTTCTTTCTTTCTTCCTCTGTCTGGATTGAATGTCTATCACACTAATCCAGTCTATGTACTGAGCTTATTGGCTATTGAACAACATAATTAATAAAGATTTATAAAGGAAGTTTATTCAAATTAAAACGCGTCATTTTTCAATAGTACCTCAGGTGAATTGTGCCTGATTTGCCCTGACTACTTACACTGCTCAATTTGTCCGTTTCTTTTTCTTTTTTCTTCCCTCTTTCTCCCTCTTTGTGTGTGTGTGTAGTGATTGGGAAGTGCAGCCTCAAATTCTTGACGCTCAATATATATAAACAATTGAAACTGGACAATCCAGGTGAAGTGCCCCCCCCCCCGCCCCCCACCCATATTTAAACAATATCTTAGCATAGCTTCTTAGGACAGTGTACAAGTTATAAAACGGGCCCTTAAGCAACCTTTTGCTGGCAAGTGGATGTATCCAACCCTCCCCCCTCCGCTTTTTATTGACGTTTTTGTTTTATATTACGCCACAAACACAAGATGTATCAACCCCATCCATTTTCCCCAAGATGGCCTGAGTACACATTTCACCTCCCTCTCTCCCACTGTGTCTTCAGACAGTATCATATAAGTGCTGTTGGACTAAATAAAGTTGTGTTCGACAAAACTGTCTAAACTGTCTAAGGACAACTTTGTCATAGTAAAGTACTAGCCTTACAGTTGGAAAAATGAAATCATTGATCAGAAAAAAAAAACAACAACAAAAAACAAAAAGCAAAACAAAAAAACAAGACGTTTCTCTCTGGTAGCCAAACGGTTGTTCCTAGCAATTTAAGACACACGGTATACAAGTGAAACCCTAATAACACATACAAAACCATAGTGATTTTTGGAAACATGAAAAAAGGCTGACGAATACATTTGAAATAAAACAAAGCCTGCACATGTAGTTATTAAAAGGGTAAATATAAGTTTACATGTATCAAAAATACTTATTTAGAATTGTTTTTTTTCTTTCATTCCATCAGAGTCTAAAGTTTGAAATGTTTTTAAAACTTGATAAGTGAGTCGTGGTGCGCGGCAAGATGAGACAGGTGATAATGCACGATGCGTGGTGATAGAAGTTGAAGTTCATTGGTGTGTAGTTGTAGTGTAGTGTGTAGGCCTAAGACGCTACGCGCCATAGTTGAAGACGGGGAAACAAGAGGTGGGTTCAGGCGAGGCCTAGGTTAACATAACATTATGAAATGACACCGACCATGTGCTCTGGAGTAAGAAAAGGAGTGAGAAGGGTGAGCCCACACCAGATTTAGTTAGTACTGGCAGCAACACTGCAGAGGCTGTCGGCTTGACATTACCTGGTGAGGAAGCACACGTATACATACTACACAAGCATGAGAAGTTAAGATGGAATGACAAAAGTATTTATACAAGCAGCATGTACACAACTGGTAGCGGCCAACGCGCAAGGTCAATCCTTTGCCGCGGCCCGGTGTGATCAGGACAATAAGATAGCTCAATACCGGGGTTGGAAAGCCAAAGGTACTAAAATGCATCTAGATAACATTGGTGACTGAACAATTAACGAACAAAACCTGGAAGCAACGCCAAGTGACGTTAGGTATACAAACGTACAGTGCAGACCAGACAGAAAATAGCATATCACAGGGTCTTACCTCTGATTTCCTTTTCCAACAAATAGTTGAAATATGTGTTCTGTTCCACCGATGTCTGCCGTCTTTTTGCGCTGCCAGATGTGGTTGAGATTGTTGATGGCACCACTTACAGTTTGGAAAATGAAATCTTCACTGATCAGAACCGGTGGCCAACCGGTTGTGTGGTGCAATTCACAACACGTGATATACTTTTATCTATGACACGTGGTCGCACATGGTTTTCTTGGAAATGGGATTTAAATATCTACCTGCTACAAAACTGAAACTGAAAATGAACCCCAACTTAATATTGCGCTCCACTTCTAGCGGCATTGATAGATCTTAAGCAATAATTTGTAATTATACCTATGGAATGCCTAACAGACTTTGAATGCAAATTATTATGAACAAAAAATTAAGTGTGTGAGACTGCGGTTAGAGGGAAGTGGCTTAAATGTTAAGAGAATTTGTTTTCCTCCCCAACCTACACTATGTAGTAAAACATAATGTCTGAACAAACAAATTGTAAGGGGATATTGCAATTGTATAGAGAAAAGATATAGCAGATAAGCAAAGGAGAAAATCTCTTCGATTTATAGTTGCCGACATGTATGCCACCATTATGCGACAAAGTTTCGTTGCTTAAAATACCCGGAGCCATTTAGCTACTGAAAGAAGAAACTAAAATCTGTCCCATTCTCCCGAAAAAAATTAAACAGTACAATGACATTTCTCATGAAAAGACCTCTTATATGTGCAAATGATGGAATTACGGTCTATATAGGTCTTTCAACCTCCTGGTGGAGGTCACCTCCAAAATGGAATGGCACTTGTTTTTATTTTAGGCCAGGAACCCCGTCGATGGGCAGATTGGTGTCATGACACGGAAACAAAGCCATCTGGAAGTATTTTTTGGTATTATTGTGAAAGACTTATTTTAACCTTTTCCTTCCAATCCTACATGTCCAAATTAGAGGACAACAGTGAAAAAAAGACTTTATCGAATGGTTACCATTGTAAAGGCGCCATCTTGGACTTTGCTTCTCTAAATTGGCTATCTTTGATATATTTCTGCTCCGCCAGATATCCAATGGAATAATTTTCTGAAATATAATTAATGTGTTGTTTGGCATGTTATTTAAAATTATACACGTTTCAGCCCTTCATGTGTGAAATGAAATTTTGCAGAAAGTTTTGAAAATGCCAAGAAGTGAAATGTCAAATTTCGTCCTTTTTCATAACAAAAAGCACATTTCCCAGAACTTACGAACAGAATGGGGTGCATATAATTATGTCTGCACATATAGTTTTGGCTCTTGCTGTGAAAATAATGTAAGCCACATTCCTGAAATTGGCTTTGCTAAATCAATTTTGCGCTTGTGTTTGCTGTTATAAGTTATGCCTTTTGCAAATATGAAAAGGGTATAAACACGTTGATTTGTCCATTCTAAGGTTTTCAATGGGTCGTCATCAATGGTTGGCCAGTACCTATATCATGCAGATCCTGGGCTTAGTCGGGGCTCGATATTCGAAGATAGATTGACAATAATTCGCTTTGTAAGGGCAAATGGTGCACATAAGATTTGATTATGATCTGTGGCACAATATCGGGAGCTCCAGTGCCGGAAATGGACACTGACTGACCACTGGAGACGCTGACCACACCGAAAATCAGCGTAAATTTCATCAAATACTCTAAAATGAAGTTCCCACACCCTAATGTGAGCATGATGTGCCCCATTGCTGCTATTTTAGAGTAACTGCAGTGCACTACCTGTCACAGCAAGGGTCAAGACACTTTTATTTCTGACCAACGAAGACGTGGCGGCCATAATTAGTCCCCTCAAGATCCTGAAATTACTCTACGTCATCTCGTCAGTAATAGGGTTGAGGGAGCAAAATGGGCTAAAAAAAAAAATAATAATATGAGCAGATGTCCAGAAAAAAGGAAAATAAATCATAGAAATCATGGAGAGAACTTAAGAATGTGAGCCAATCATGTTTTGAGTTAGAAAGCCTGATACAAACGCTGTTTTTGAGTAATTTTCCCATCGAAAACACTTTAAATGCGTTTTTCTCAAAATGACCTTTTTGAACACAAACATACGATCTACTTTTTCATTTATGCACAAATTATCATGGAATTTAGCATGAGTACAGAACAAAATAATATACAATGTTTGTTGGAGAGATTTTTTTAAATATCAGTTTAACATTTGGGAAATTTGATATTTTGTGGCCGTTGATATGGCAACCATGAGGGATTTCATTTTTTTTCAGTCGTTTTCCACTAATTGGAGCATGCAAAACCGATGGTAATGATTAAAATCATTTTCCCCCAGCGCATATTTCAAAATGGTATAAAATCTGGTTTTGAGTCTTCGAAAATCGTGTTTAAAGTTTTTCTTTTCTTCTTTTTTTTTTTTTTTTTAGTGGAAAAATTGAAATGATGCTTTTTTCCTCCAACTAGCTTTTTCTCTCATAGTAGCTCTCTCTCTCTCTCTCTCTCTCTCCATGATACTTTCTTTTTTGTCCTTTCCTGGCTTTCCCTTCATCATTTCTCGAATTTTGCTCCCTACCATCATTTATCAATGCTCCCACAGAATCATTTTCTGATTTTGAAGGCCTATATATGGCCTCCATGTCCTTCTTTGTCAAATACCAGAGTGTTTTGAATTCAACTATGGCAGATAGGCCACAGCTGTGCTCCGAAAAACAGAACTAAAAGAGACTTTCACTCTCTGTAGGAGGGATGTTCATTTTAGAAAGTTGCTTTTATGAAATGCATAAATTTCTACATGGATGCAAGGATTTGAGCCACTATTACCTTAACAAAGTTTGTCGTGGAAATAGGACGAACCTTCACGAGCGTTCGCTTTGGCATGCATAGGGGCAATGGAATTACATCGAACTTTTGTGGCGTGAACTTTTTTCAATTTTCAGGAATTAATCCGGGGCATGTTAATTAATGGGCAGATGATATGTAAAATATGCACAAATATTGATCTATTGTCAGTGAAACTGTGGCCCGGGCAAAGTGAAAGATTTTAATACAAATTTGTTAAACTTCATACCAAATCTGAACATCAGGTACCTTCAAGCAGAGAACACAGTTATTACATATGCTCAGTTGTAGTGTTAAATCTGCTTAAAATATATGAGGATGTAAACAATGTAAATACTCAAAACTGTTTTTCTGATTTCTATTTATCAAAATAAACATGACAAACATGTAAAATAGATAGGTGTAGTTTCTGGAGATTTTGGTATCCAATTTGCTACAAAAGCATGATTTTTAAGAATGTTATTAGGTTTTTTTTTTCGAATGTTTAAAGTATAGTGTGCAGAGTGTAATTTTCCGTCTTTGTCAAACTTTAGCACAAAAACAAACAAAGACACGACATTGAAACTCTGCAAACTGAAATAAATGTTTGATAGACATTAGGCCAATTCAAAACACAAATAAAGATCCGACGGTTACATCTTTTACTGGTTTGCATGAAAACATCAAATTGGGAAAAGTAAAAAATCTAATAAACAAAACAAAACAAACAAAAACATGAGACTGTATAGCTTTCCTATATATAGTCTCTCCATACAGTTAATTAACCTTTTCATATTAACCAGATCTAGTTTGTTATTATCTGATCTCTCTTGCACATAATGTGGGAAATCAGTTTGATTTATCGTCTACTATCCGAATGGATTTTGTGACATTTTGTTCTCTTTTGCCTATTTGGCTTTGTGTTGTTGAAGTTAGAATTCCCTTACAGTAAAACATGATCTACAGCTGAGCAGCTTTGTTGAAGAAAATGTGGTGTCTCTTGCTTCAAAAGTCTATGGGGTGTATGTTTATCTAGACTGGCTTTGTGCTGCAGTCATATTATATGGAATTGATACAGAACTTGATATTCACTCCTATTCAATACACATGACAATATTTGAAGGGTCAATGGAAAAACTCGTGATGTCACATTTTTGAGAAATTGAAGTTTGCCGGCTTTGTTTGATTTACTGTTGATTACTATGTCTCTAAAACCTGTTGTGAATTCTAGCTTATCCATTTTTTATCATACACAAAAAAAGTATGATGATTTTACCAAAATTCTTTGAAATATAACAGTATTACAGTCTGGTGTTCTAAAATGGACATCAAGAGTTTTCCATTGAGCCCTTCATTTCTTTTTGGCTGTTTACTGGTATATCGTGCTACTGTGTTTTATTTCGTGGGGATTGATAGTTATGCCTTTCGAGATCGCTTGCCATAGATAAGGGGTTGTCAGCACACATGTTATCAGTGTGATTCACATACAGTATGTCTTACACGAAAACAGTTGTGAATAATATAATCGCTAACACCAGACACAGACACGCCGATAACCCATTATGCATCTATCTGGCCGCCTTTTATGTAATGTTAGGTCTGCAATGTTTCCGTGAGATGTTTCCTAATCGTAGAAAGAAAGCTGTGGTAGGCCAAGATCTTGTTCTTAGCTATACAATGTCTCATATGCTTAGTAAGGAGGTAATATTACTTTTTTGGAGCGAAGACAGACTCAATATCTTGTTACATGAAATTGTAAGTTTCTGTCTCTGCTCGCACGCATGGGTTCAAACGGAAGGTTTAACGTTGTCATGTGAAACAGTACTGCTTTTAAACTTGCCTTGTTTGAATTTATTGAAAGCAGTCATTTATTTGGGACGTGATCATACCCAAGCTCGACCATAATACCATCAATGCCATTACAGAAGCAGACATCATTCTCCATTTGAAAATAGGATGCCCTTAAAAATTGGATTGAAAGTAAGCAGAAATTTCGATGTCCGCTCAAAATTTACCAAACTCAAATGAAAACTTGTTAAATAATTCCAGAAATGAGATATTATTAGCTATTTTATTGTCATGTAATCGTCTGAGTCTATATCGAACTTAAATTCCGATCATACTCGAGAGGATTGCTGAGCAACCATAAACAGCAGTTTTGTGCTTGCCAAGCACTCCGTTCCGTAAGTTGTGCTAGCCAAGCATAGTGCTTGGGGAGCACACGAAGCGCTGCCCTTGGCTACGGAACACGCTTGAGAGCTAGGGGGCCAAGGTCAAACGCACGCACGCTTACCACTCGACTGTAGTCAGCGTCAGTAACGCTTGAGATAGCATGGAGTGGTTAGGTTTCTGAGCATAATTAATATAAATCAACTCAATGCGCCAATTACGGTATTCCGAATCTGGAAAGAATACCCAGTGGTCGGTTCTTTAGGAATTTCTTCACTTCCTGGCTTTTCTCACTTTCACTTTGTTTACTATTGCTCACTGTTTCTGGTTTTCTGCCAATGTCATTGCATATTCTGATTTTTTTTGCGTTGTCTTTGATTCATTATTGTCTGTAAATGTTGTATTGTTAACTTATCACCTTTTATTTGCATTGCATTATCAAATGGCGTCATACTCAGCATCTGAATCTCGCAGTGTGGCATAGAAACTGATGGAGAGATCTGAGGATCATAAGCGAGCCAGACTGTGCAGGCCAGTCTTGGCAATACACAGAAGCACAGCAACAGTTATAAAACATTTAAAGAAAATTCTTCCGACGGACTTTGAAGAACGAACTGGGGGTCGAAGAGAGCCCAAATTGACCTCTTACTATTTTGGGAAGCACAGAATATTTCTCTATTTTTCATTGGCTGTCATGATGACCTTTAATCGAATTGGAATTTTTGTTCCTCGAATCTGAGTCACAAAATATTTGGAGCCACAAATCAACCAGTTCGTTGATTCAGATGTTCTCTGCTATTAAAAATTATTTTTCAGTTAAAAAGTGCAATATAGCCAAGTTATGGAAATACGCGCCAAACCCAGTATATGCGAACCGACGTATATATGCAACAGGTAAAGTAGCTATGGCTCGTGCGCGATACTGATATATTCGGGCCTCGACCACTTGGGCGGTAACTGCGAATCAAAACAAATTCCTTTTGAGGACCATCCCAAACTTCCAATTCAAACCCAGCCCTTTTGATTACTTTCCCTCTGATGAAGTCGGAAGCACTGACTGGGCCTCATCGTGGTGCAGAGGTGTAACATCTTCAAGAACAAGTTTGTTAGAGAAGATGGCTAACACACTGGTAGTAGAAGACATAGTAAATTAACTGTTTACGTTTTAAAACTAATAATACACTACAGGTGGGCTGCTATTGTGTCACATTGGTGAAATGGCATCATAATAAAAATGGGAAGACTAGGAGACTTCATCAGTGTGGGTGTATCTTTTTGCCAGTGGAGATTTTGTTTGTCAGTAAAGCTGCAACAGTCCACAACTGATTTAAACATCCACACATGTTCAGAGGGACTGTACCAGAGAAAAGTAAGTATTCTTTAATTCTTCTGATAGCTCGTTCCACATGAATCTGTAAAGACGGTACTTGTTGATTTTCATTAAGTCATAAGTCACTTCAGCGCGAGAGAACTGCCCAGGGGTGTTGAAAGTGAGGCATGTTCAGTCTGACTCCTTCTCTTGGAAAAGTCCAGAAATTACAAAAAATCTGCCATGACACTGCCACCTGATTCTAAAAAGGCAAAAGGCCCGCAATTTCAATGACTGAAATGTTCCAGTATATAAAGTAGATACAAAGGAAATGGGTCCATGTGGAGCAATGCCTACCAAATCTTTCACAATGCAGGAATATTTGTACGAAGAAAACGCTTTTGAATTTAAAAACGAGCGAGGATGGCATCTGGGTAAAAATTTCAATGCAATCTATAATCACCCGTGTTGAGGCATAGTATTTCTAAAAAATCATCTGGCATGTGCTCATTGACCTCTTGCTTAGACAGCCAGATGTTCATGCTGCCCAGAACAAAATACAAATAGTTCGCCCAGGTTATCACCTTCCTGCTGACTGTTGCAGGGCTGATAAGGAATCTGTCTGCAAGATCCTCTGTTTCACACCCCAGCTTCAGTCTAGTGAGGAACATACAGATCTCATCAATGAGCTGCACTAAACTCCTTGACCGCTTAACAAACTTACCTGCAGCACTATCATCTTAATACCGTGCCCTTATGTTCGCAGCAGTTGATTCAATATACAAACAAACAAAAAAAATGTTAAAAAATGTCATAGTTTTGAAGTCCAGTATAATACTGGATTTTTCTATCATCCAGTGAAAAACGGTCTATCCCAAATCGCTCTAATTTTAAATTATTAATTTCTTTGTCTTTCATTGAATTACTATTTTCTAATGATTTAATGTTTGCTTTCAGAGCATTATTTTCTTGATTTAAATTTGTGTTATCATTCGGTATTGTAACAATGTTGTCTTCCAGTTGCCTAATACGTTCAGCCATCAGCTCTAGAGCAACTTCGACATCAATTGCACTGAAAATAAAAGAAACATGTACAACAATGATAAGGATTAGAGATGCTGTCACTTATTTCACACATGATTCTGCAACTTTGCATGCTGTTTCACAACACTCAAACTGACACAGGCATAAACCAAGAAATATTTTTAAAAAATAACAAAAAGAAAAAATTCTACGTGCAAGTCTAATTGAACGAATAAAATAGATGCATTCCCCATAAGCTTTCTTTACGAATGAAACTTCTGTGCTTTTAACTGTGGTTGCTTTGCTGATATGTCTATTCAATTGTGATGCTTTTATTTATAAATTTGGCATGTGCTACCAGTTGATTTTTAGTATATACATAATATTTTTCCTTTAAAAATAAAATTGATCAATATGATGTAAAGTTAATGCCTTACGACTCAATTTTGCCTCTTGTTATTTTGGACTCATGTTATTATATAATGTAACTGGAATCATGAACTGGGGATAAAACTGTCTCATACCGTTTCAGTTAATTTTCATTTTTAAAAACTGATGCACATTAATAGCCTAAGCCTTTGAATTATTGATTTACATTTAAAACAGACAAAGCATTATATGCACTTAGGAACTGAGGAGACACGAGCCTCTTCATTTTATGGGAAGAAGAGAAATATTTTAACTGATAGAATCTGTACTATAAATCTACAACAAAACACAAAGAAGGTTTATGGACTCAAACACAACTGAAGGTATCCATATGAAATTTGGCACACAGCATTGTTGCATAAGGTATTTTTAATTATATACTCCTCTCTCCCCCCCCCCCCAAAAAAAAAGCTTACTATGTTTGACGTTATCCTAAAAAGTCGAAAATAATTCAGTAGTAAACTCACGAGAATGTTTGTTCAACAGAATGACGTGCTCAAAACACCAAACATATTTTCTTTGAGTAACATTCAATTTCACCAATATCGAGGCGTGCACGCTTGCCATACACTTTAAGTCGCAGGGCAGTGTCAGTTTGACCTATATTTTAAAAAAATCTCTCATGAAGGCCACGAGTCCTCTTCCAGTTTTATAAGAAAGCAAAAGAAACAGTTCTTTAAAATTACCTGTCTAGGCTGATGATACCGGCATCATTAGGCTCGTCAAGCAAGTTAGTAGGCTCGACACCGTGTCTGACTCAAACATGTATTCATGCCCAGTTACATACAGATATACAATTACCAAATTAAATATTTTGGTAGATTTGTAAACCAATTACAGTATAAGTTATGATTTTCATCACAACAACAACAACAACAACAACAACAACAACAACAACAACAACAACAACAACAACAACAACAACAACAACAA
>JBCEWB010062343.1:3114-13623 GCA_039654565.1 Peronia peronii
TTGGCCACTTTTGGTCAGAATATTGATTTCCATCTTTTTAAGAAAAGATTTTTAGAAGGAGTAACCATCTCTGTACCAGACTGTAGGTCCTCATGACTTAAAAATTATTTATTATACTATTCTTTAAATAAAAATGCCATTGTCCTAATTCAGCAAAGTTCTCGATCAATTTGAAGAATAAGATGAAACTGCCAATTTGTTTCACCTGCCCTTATTGATAAGTGCTGAATTCATCAGGGGTCATATGTGGATTTCTACTGTTAGAAAATATCCCTGGTCTTTGGTTTGAGAGCTTTTTCTTTCAGATTCGGTGAAGTGAAAGAAAGAAAATGTCTCTACAAGAGTATGTTAGTTGTTCAAATGGCACGTATAGGCGCCAAAGCCACATTTAAGACTCAAGAACAATCTGTCCAGCAGGCATTAGAGAGAGAGAGGACTTCATATTTCATGGAGTGACTGGATGCCCTTTTTGCCAAATTGTAAAGTTTTTTACACACTGCAGTTTTTAAAGTGTTTTTTAGTCAATAGATTTCGTTTTTTTTTCTCTTTTTTCTCGGAACTTTGTTCTTTTGCCTAATTCTCCGATCTCCTCCCAAACTTGCCAACATATTTCTATCATATTTGGCCCATGTACTTTTCTTGAGATATTTTTTTAAAACATCCCTCTAGCTTTTTTTTGCTTTCATTTCTTTCACTTTTTGAGGAAACAGAAACATTAATGGATTTTTTAAAAAAGCCAGTTTGGTACATACTCGATTTACGGTTACTGTCTATATACGTCTTTCAACCACCTGGAGCCGGTTGTCTCGATTCTTGATATATAGCATTTTAAAAAATTCATACAAAAACAAGTGTTAAGTAAAAGGGGGGGTGGAGGGGGAACTATGGCGTCATCTCAGAACATGTTTCCTTTAATCGTAGGTGATTTTACTGTGTGCATGTGTATTTGACATGTTTATCTATTTCAGAATATGACCTTGTAAACTTACCATCTTGGATTTTGCCCTGCTTTTAAAAAAAATCTATTTCCCCGTTACTACCATACTAAACTTAGCATGTCGCTTTTAGCATCTCAAATATAAATTGTGTCAAAAGGGAATTTAAAAGTTACGTTGCGTTCTATATACGTCTTTCAACCTTCTCGTGGAGGTTATCTCGACGGGTCCTTGTTTAAAAAAAAAAAATCCTGCTTTTCCTAAAAGGGGAAAAAACTGCTTTATTTCACAAGTTTAGTAGCCAGTCGTTGCTTCCCTTCGACGTACGGTGTTCTTTTTTTTTTTCACAATGCCATTCCGGATCCGCACCAGGAAGACAGTCGCACGAGAAGGCAAAGTCCCAGCGTCCACATCCCCAAAGCCCCAAAACAGTCCCACCCGGAACCCGTCCCACCCCCACTCCCCAAAGCCACCCCACTCACAACCCCCCCGCCAATGGCCTCCCCGATCGGATCTCCCGGTCGGACCCGGTCATGATCACAGGCTTTCGCTGATCATTCCGTGGTACTATTTTCTTCATCGCCAGCAGACTATCTATCTACTCCCTATTCTATTATTTTTGTTCAAGATATGTGTTTATTGTTGTTGTTCGTTTTCTGTTCTACTTCAATGTGGCCCCTGTTAGTATTTCTATTTGTCATATTGTTTGACTTTTGTTGGTCCACGTTTTGCTCCTGCTGCTATTCCTATCCTATTGTTGGTGGACTGTGTTAAAGGGTCCTCCCACGAGAGTCTGAGGGTGTCGCTACGTTGTTTTGGTCACTCGTGAGTCCCTTCCTGTTCTTGTTTTGGTATGTACAGGTCCCTATCGTCCCCATCTCCTACTCTGTTTTTCCCTACTCTACACGGGATGAGCCTTTCTGCCTTATTTCTTATTTCCCTGGTATGGTTATTTCATGACATTCATTTAACAATATTTATTGGGACAACGTTTATTACATTTACTTTATGTACATATCGGGGAATCCCTAGGTCGAATTGGGGTATAGGGTTCTACCTTCCACTTCGTGTCTCTCGGTCGGCAGAGAACGACGAAAGAATATTTAATTTTGTCTGTGTCCCCATCTCTCGAGCCAAAACGCAATGTATCTAACGGATCCGCTTCTCTGATCGGATGGGAACAGGTCGGACCACTAGGTTTCGCCAGTGTTACCAGGTCGCCGAACGAAGATGCTGCAATCTCGTATCTCCGGCATATTTCCATGTCGGCAGGGTCTAGAGCCTCCACCTAGCAGAGGGCAGGGGTACTCGTCTGTCCGGAGACCCCTTGGAATTTATAGATTTCTTTCCGTGTTCTTTCTTTCCTACTCTCCCCTTCCTCCTCTCCCATTTCTCGTTTGTTTTTGTTGCTGTTGGTATTTTACTGCCGGTGTGGATTTCCTTCTATTCTACCTTCTTCGTTTTCCATCTCTCTCGTTATACCCGTTTCCAAGTTATTCTTCGTCCCCTTCCCTTAATTCTTGTTTTGATTTTTCGATTTCACTCCTGTTTAATTATTTGGTCTATCTCCGACCCATCATCCCCATTGTTGCTTCATCCTATTTGGCGAGGTTCTTATTTCTATTTTTGTGTTCGTTTGTCTATATTGGCATCTTTGCTAGAGCTTTCTTTAGTATCTGCTTACGTTTCTCGTCCGCTTCTAGTTTAAAGATGTTATACAGGGTGTGGTCTTCTCCCCTGTTCGTCATTAGCCTTAGCATTTATTCTCTTTCAACCTTACAGTTGGGACATTCTAGCATTATGTGGACCGTTGTATTAATTCTTCCGCACGTACTAGGTAATATTTAATTTTATTTGGTGATAGTTTTGGAGTTCCTATTCTTCCTCTTACTATCTTCTGTGTTATCGAGTTATTATTTTTCTCTCCGTATTTGTGGTTTTAATCTGGCTTCTGAGTAATATTGCTGCGTGTAATCGTTTCTCTGGCCCGTTTCCCATTGATTTTGCCAATCTTTTTGAGATTTTTCCTTTATTCTACTTTTTACTTCTCCTTTGCTGAGGCTCGCGTTCATGTCTATGTTGTCCTTTTGAGTACCGTTTTTGGATAGCCTATCCGCGATCTCACTTTCGTCTATTCCTACGTGTGCTGTCACCCATACTACTGTTAGTATTCTGTCTTGTTTCCTTAGTTCTGTATCAGCTTTTAGTATTTCTTCATGTATATCTTCCCTTTCTGTTTTCTTCCGGCTGTCTAGTGTTTTGATACTGGCTATAGAGTCTGTTAATATCGTTAGATTTTTTTTATGCTCTGTCTGAAATTATTTATGGCTGTTTTGATTGCTGTTATTTCCGCCGTATATATAGATGTTTTATCGTTTAGTCTTTTTTCCATCGCTGTTTTTCATTCTGGGAAGTACACCCCTATTCCTATTTTTCCTTTCTTTGTTTCTGAACCGTCTGTAAAACAGAACATTGATTGGTTCCTTCTTTCTTCAATTTTCTTTAATGCAGCCGTTTTTATTGTTATTGTTTCTTTCTTACTTATATTTAATGCTATGCTGACATATGTTTCTATCGGCTGCATGGTTGGGTCTTTATCTTATATATTGCTTTCATATTGTTTAGGTCTTCCGTCATTTTGTCTTTAGTTCCTTTTCGCAGCTTCTGATTATTGGTTCATGGTATGGGAGATTTTTGCTGTGAGTTACTTCAGATGCTGGGTGATCTTTGTCTAAATATAACCGTGGAACTGTAGTTTAATGATAATTGTTTTCTAAGTTCCAAGGGGGCTATTCCCGTTACCACTTCCAGTGCCAATGTATACTCTTTTTTCTGATCCCGTTATTGTACGTAGGGCTTGGGTTTGAGCTTTGTCTAACTTTTCTTTAATTGTTCTCGCTGCTTCTCCTACACTATTGCCCCGTGGTCTAGTTTCCCTAGTATAAATGCCTTGTAGGCCATGAGAAGACATTTCTGATATACTCCCCATCCTCTCCCTTTACGTATTTTAGCATATTTAGTCTTGGTGTTATAGACTGTTTCGGTTCATCTATATGCACTTTCCAGCACAGGTTTTGGTCTAATGTAATCCCAAAAATTAGTTCTATTTACTATTTCTATCGGTTCTCCTTCTATCATTAATCTGGACTTTTTTTTCACTCTCTATGCTCTAAATGTCGTGGTTGTTGTTTTTCCTGCTTTCACTCTTAGTCCCCATTTTTCCATCCATCTTGTTATTCTGTCTGTATTTCTTTGCATTACAATTTGGGCTCCCCTTATGTTTCTGTCTGTTACCCACAGGGCTGAGTCGTCAGCGAATTGTGAAAGGCTGACTGATTCTGTATCTATTTCTTGCTCCAAATCATCTATCAAAATTGTAAATAGCCTGGGTGAAAGTACCGCTCCCTGTGGTGTTCCGTTTTCTTGTGTATACGTTTCCATTAGTTCATTATTTACCATAACTTGAAATTTACGATCATTTAGGAATGCTTCTAGGTAGTTTACTATCAGTCCCGTTATTCCCATCTTCTTTGTTTTATAGATTATTGCCTCCCTCCAGTTGATGTCATAACTTTGGTCTAAAGCCAGACTGGTATTTGCTGTATAGATTTTCTTTGTCTAAATGGTACTTTAGTCTGTTGTTAATGACTGTTTCCATTGTTTTTCCGAAATGTGATGTTAACGATATGTATGAATTAACATCTTGAGAATCTTTGCCCGGTTTTCGTAGGGAATTTAAAGGTTTTGTTTTTACTATTATTACTGTGAGTGTGTGTGGTTTTTTTTTTTTATGAATTTTTGAACATGCCATATATGAAAAATGTACAAACTAGCATCCGACATTTTTATTCATGTTTTTGTTTTGTTTTGTTTTGTTTTGTTTTTAAATGTAAAATAGATTTTTTAAAAAATCAGTCTCTTTATTTACTATGTAAAGGAAAATATATATGTCTATGAAATATGACGAAAATGTATGATTAAGTTTTGGAAGAGATAGAAAAATAAGGCAAACAACAACAAAAACAAAACAAAAAACAAAAAACCCAAGAAAACATGAAAAAAAAAAAGTTTCGACAAAAAAAAAAAAACGAAATCTATTGACTATGAAAACACTGAAAAATCTTTAATTTGCACAAAACTCTATAAGTTGAAAGTGATGACACCGAAGTAACACGAAGCCGTTTTTCAGTCACAGCACCATTCTGGACTTATAATCTGATACAGAAATAATAACCCTTTCTAAACATACACAAAGACGCGCAAAGGAAAATCGATATTTTGGCCCGAAATTCGTAAAATCCTGATGTCCCACTTCCGCCAGCCCCCTTAAGGAAAGTTTAATTTGCTAGTGTCATTTTTCTGATTTAGATGTTAGGTATGACATGGACAGTTTGGAACGATGAAGTGTGGTAGTAACAGCGGAGATAGATTTTGAATAACATTCTTTTCCTTGGCAATCAGACACGCTATCAAGTTTCCAAGGATAACTTATGAATCAGACTGACATGCCAATGATACATGCAGACAATAAAAAAAAATGACCTTAGGTCGGAGCCCGAAAAAAATATAAAAAAAATAAAAAGCTTTCAGTTGCCGTCCTCCCCTCAACTGCTTGATTCCATCAGTTGCTGTAAAAAGAAACAATTTGAGGGGGGGGGGGGGGGAGGGGAGGGAACGAGGACAGGCACCTTCAATTTTCAAAAAAAGGGTGGAAATGACTTTGCAGTTAGCAGGTTGACTTTTTGAAAGTTACAGTCAGTTCTGTCTTGCGCTATCTTTGTTTCTATACCAAAAAGCCTCATTTTAGCAACGTTTAAAAGTGCCCGTGACATTATAGCATTCTATTATGCTTTTAGACTCCGCATTTTCATTTAAACCTTTTGTAGTCCCTTTTTTGTTGTCCATGCCAGTTTATGAATTTACACATGACAACAGTTTAAGACGATTATAACACTCTGAATTATTTTTCTTTCTGAAACGTTTTTTTTCTTCGAAAATAGGTCATTTTATTGTATACATATGTAATTGGCATTTGATTCAGAAAATGTCCTTGGAAATTTGCTAGTGTGTCCGGATGCCATGGAACATGCCATTACATCCCATGGATTCAAAGGTTACGGCTCAAACTGGTTTTTACCAGGAGAGAATTTCAGTTGTATCCACGACTATTGCTAAAGGCTTGAGTCGATCTCTACCATTGTTTCGTTTTGGAAATAACGTTTTGGAACCCTATGCGCACAGCAGTTCTGCGGGCTGTTAGTAACATCCTTATTTATCTACTACAGCACCTTTGGTGTACCGACAAGAAATACTGTTTAGAACATAAATCATTAGATTAGCCTTGCATTATGAGCCTTTTGCAGTGATCCGTGGGTCTACCTTCATTGGCTAATAGCTTTGTTTTCTAACAGCATTATCTAATAGCTCTTATACTCGGGACTTTCATCACGAGACACCACTTGTATCTTTGCATAAAGGCTGAATTCTGTGATGCTTTTTCTTCAGTGAGCTTTTATGATGCTGAGTCTATGCATGAGTATTTTAATCATAATGCTTTGATGTGATGAAAGCGAAACGTTAAGAATGCGACTTGTTTCATAAATATAATGACTGTGATAATCATAAAAGCAATGATGATGATAATGAAACCCGTTCTTGTCAAAGCGGATATGGACCCTAAAGTGTCATTTAGTCTACGGAGGGATGAATATAGATGAATCCTGTTTACGAAATCTCCCTTTTAGCATCTAGTGCATAGCTCTCCACCCATTCCTCATTCACTTTTCCAGAAACACTGTAAATGTTTCTAAAGAGATTTAGGTATTCTTGTTCACAACTGTACATCTGGATTGTTGTTATATTGTACATGCACTTAGGATATTCCTGCAAGTCACTCTGATGGATTTAGCCTTATCACGTAATAAAAAAAAAAGCACAATTTGTTTCCAAAGTAATAGAAAGCACAGTGTTTGGTGATGTCAATCCTAGAGATAATTTTTAGCAATATATTAATCTAAAAAAAAGACTGACAACTTAAATGTCCTACCGATTCACTGTCCATTGTAAACCTTAATGTGATAAAATGTGCTGTGTATTTACTTAATATATAATTAAATAAAAAAAAAAATTAAATTATGCTTGGGTCTTCCATCACAAGACACCACTTGTATCTTTGCATAAAGTGTTAATTATATCGTGCTTTGTTCGCAGTGGCTTTTATGGCTAAAAATCTACATTTGAGCGGGTTAATCATGACGTTTTGATGGGATCAATGCGAAATTTTGTTCAAATTCGCACTCTGTTTTCTCGATATGCCTGCTATGGCCCTATATAAAAGTAATCTCCTTAATGATATAGGAACTTTTATACAGCGCTTATCCCATCTATTATCATCCCGACAGACCCAAGGAAGACATTCATAAACTTCTCAGATTCCTGGGAAGCATACAAGGCGGCTGCCTGTTAGGCGCTCAAATCCTTATCAGTCTAACTATATCAATCACAGTCTATAGTCGAGTACCCATTTAAACCTGATGGGTCGAATCAGGAAATGTGTGTAAATTGTCTTTGCCAAGGAGTAAATGTCGGGACCAGTCAGAATTCGAACGGGGACGTTAGATCCCGAACCCGATGGCTCAACCGTTAGACCACGGACGACCCGGGAAACAGCTTGAAATTTCAAAATAGAGCTTTCAGAACGCAACGTGTCTGTGAGATTTCACCCCTTTTAAGTGATGGCTGAAAAAGCCTGGAAGAAAAATAAATTTGAAGAAGAAATCGATGAAAACATTAGCAGTCAAATCAAGGGACGAAATTCCAATATCATAAACATGTAAATGAGTAACTAAACAAGCACATGACCTCACATAACAAGCATTTCGTTTCTAAAACAAATTCTCTCAAAATAAATTTGAGTACCTTCTGTTTAAGATCTTATGGATGTGTCTGGTCTATTTCCAACGTTATCAAGAGCATAAATATTTGTATCTCAGACATGGGCGCTGCAAAAGTTCCCATTTTTACTATTATTTTTGTATTTAGTGGGTCCCATTTTGAATCACTAAATACATATATCAACAATATGACCCCTACGGCTTTGTTAGACCTGACAATTTTCCGATGTTAAAACATTCAAACTCCTGGTGCTATAATAATTTTTTTTCTATGTCGAAGCACATCTAGCATATACATCGGATCAATTTCTTTAATAAGCTGTTTGGTTTCTCGAATGACTCTGTCTCTCCCTCTCTTTCTTTCTTTCTTCCTCTCTCTCCAGCTTTCTCTCCTTTTCTTTTAATCATTTAAAATGTTCTTTTTTTTAAAATTAATATTTGTACTTGTATTTTATAATTACTTTCGTTATTTTGTTTGATTTGCTTTTGTTTTATTTTATTTGAAATGAAGGACTACATACTTTTTTTTTCTTCTAATTGCCCAATTAACGTGTTTGTTTTCATGTTACAAGTAAAATACGAAGTCTGTGTCAAAAATAACTTCCCCTATCTTGTATAATATTGAAACAATAAACTAAATGCCTAAAACTTCACACAAATGAACAGCAAAATATACAGAAATTACCAGTAAAAACCTTGTGGCACTGTTTTTAACGGAATCAAAGTTATAGGGGTTTGTTTACACCATTCACTATGAGTTTAACCAGCAAAAAAATAAAACAGCAACATTTTGAAAAAACTCATTCTCCAGCTTCGGCATCAGGACCGTAACAAAATTTACTATTCTTTCAGGAGAAAAATCACCAAAAAATTTATCAAGATCTGTTAGCTGCTTTAGGAGATCACCCCCCCCCCCCCCAACTATGAAATTTTTCACAAATAAGTGCAGTAGAAGTGACTTCCCGTGGCAGCTTTTTGACAAACCGAGCACTGGGCCGGGACCTTTGTCCGCCATTGCTTACATTTAGTTACTGCTAATCATGCAGGAACGCTGTTGCGTTTGCTTTTTAAACTATAAGCGATCAACCATAGAGCAGTTTATTGTGGCACTTCATCGTTTCCCAATGATTAGAGGTTACGAAGGACATGGATTAGTCGCATAAAACTGATATGAAAAGATTCTGGCATCATAAAAGGTAGACGATCACAAATCACATCTGTCAGTATCAGAGGTGTCGATCAGCTTGTTAATTTTGCTTTGATTTGAGTTCTAGCATTTAGTGCTGCCCGTTGAACAGATAAATGTTTAAATGAACATTGTAGAATAATCGCATGTATATTTTTTTTTAAAATAATAATTATAATAAACTTAAAATAAAGCTAGAGATAAAGTACGCAGTTAGAATCTAGATCTAGATTAACTTGATCATGATGCATCATAACAGATTCAAAGTAGGCTAATGGAAAGTGACAACAAAATACAGTGATTAGATGTAGATCTGGCTGATCCTAGCAACTTAATCCTAGACCAGCTTGACTGAGGAAGATGGCAAGAACATAATACAAATGTAATAATAAGCTGACATTCCCTGAGCAAAAGAAAAGGAATCTTGACAAATTGTGTAAGAACTTTATATGAAGATGTAAAAGAAATATTGTTTCATCTATTGCAGATCATACTCATGTGTACTCTGAGCATTTTGATCCCATAAAAACTGGTGATAGTGTGCCTTTTTTCCATTTACCCTAAGTAGTCTAATACTTTATATATACTAGTGTTACTAGTAAAGACAATATGTGCAGTTGTATTTATGGTGCCGCAGAAAAGTCACAACTGAAAACAAATTAGATCTAGATGCAATGGAAAATTTGTATCCATTTCTTTAATAACATCAAGTTTACAGACAGAGCAAAAGAAACTCCTGCTACAAAGCTAGATTGGCATATCATTTATATTTTTCATAAATTAATTTCACTAGGGGCCACTTATCATTGAACAGTTAATACATGTAGTAACATTAAAAAAAAAAAAAGAAAAGAAAAGAAAGAAAATTGGTTAACACTAGCTTTTTTTCCTTTTTTTTTTTTTTCTTTTTTAACAAATTGCAGATAAAGGCCGAATGAAATCTAATTAATGTTTATTTGATTTCTTGTGATCATTTCTATATCTGACCAGTCATTTTTCTTTGATTTTATTTTACTACATAAATTTCATGATGTTAAGAAATGGTAAGAAATTGTAAGACTAGGTCTGTAGAACTTTTATTAGACCTCAAAATTTCAATGAACATCACAGAATGGAAATCTCTTCCCCTTATTAAAATTGTAAAATTGTAAAAACAGAATGTTACTACAAATACTGGCCATAAAAGAATGTACATAGAAAATGTGTTAAGTGTTCCTGTAAATACTTTTAAAATAAATATGTAAATAATAAGGGAGATGAAATAAAGGCGAGAAGCCCATCCCCTACAATAACCCTGAAAAGGACCGGTGATAGAGTTAGGAAAGGATAGATAGATGCTCCCTAGAGATAAGGACTAAAAATAACAGGATAGATAGAAGGAAACTTCCCACCCCCAGGCAAGTCCAGGGCATCTATCAGTAGGGATAGATAGGGCAGAAGCTAAGAGCAGAGTGGACCCCATGGCATGTAGAGGATAGGGATAGGGAGCCATGGA
>JBCEWB010062354.1:0-13623 GCA_039654565.1 Peronia peronii
AGAGAGAGAGAGAGAGAGAGAGAGAGAGAGAGAGAGAGAGAGAGAGAGAGAGAGAGAGAGAGAGAGAGAGAAATCAATAAAATTCACAGTGAAACCAGTAACTCATTATGCTCAAAATTTGACGACAGCCTGATTTCATCGTGTTGCGTTGAATACAACCATGCAGTACATATGGCCGGTAATTAATCTGTGTGACAATGGTCTGTCACTGAGCCGGTTTTTTCTTTTGTACTTTCATCGATATTTTTTAGGTTTGTATCTCAAAATTCTTTTTTAGTACGTCCCTTTTCCATCTCTGATATTCTGCGCTGAGATTGCTAAATGTTGTTACTTCATATTATATCATAAATTTCTGTATAATTATATTATACAGATATAAATATGAATATATTATAACCTGACCTCTTTACATGTGAGAAATGTCAAATTCAAAATTGGACAGGGAAAGAATGAAAATAAAAAATTACTTACTTACTTAGGGCGGCCTTAACCAAACATTCGATGATTGTACCACACTCTTCCACATTTCTCTGTCTTTCATGGTCTCTGGCAGTTCCGCATTCGGCCCTCCAGTGTCCTTCTCTAGCACGTCTACATACGTCATGCTTGGCCTTCCTCTGCATACCCTCCCTCTCTTCGGCTGCCAAAATAATAATAATAATAATTTTCGACCCGATCTCAGTCACCGATCTATAACAGTGCCCAGCGGAAGTCAGTCCACACTATTTTGACTCTATCGGTCAAAATGAACACAAAAAGATTTGGTAATAATGAATAATTAAAGGTGTAGAGGATAAGTTGTGTTTATTTCATCGCCTGTGTTGGTGTTGTTGTTGATGACAATGTTGATGGTATTGCTGCTGTTTGTTGCTGTTTTTCATTTTTCCCCAGTATCCTCTACCATGATCCCTTTCACCATGATCTCTTTCCGTTTGGTTCACTGTATAACTCTGATTGAACCCCTGTCCTGTGTTCATATCAACGTTTTTGGTGTGTGTGTGTGTGTGTGTGTGTTTGTTTGGTTGTTTTTTTTCTTTTTCTTTTTTTTTTTGTTTTTAAAAATCCCCCCCCCTCCCCCCCAGCAGCCCCTATCGTGATCCCCGTTATATATATACATATTCCATTTGGTTCCACTGCCTAATCTTGATTGAACTCCTCTCTTGTGTTCATTTAAACTTTTTTTAAACTTGTTCCTTCACATTGTAGCTTTTCTCTGTCCTTGTTACCAGTAAATGTTGTGATGAGCGTTGGCCACAAATTTTTAATGTTTGTCATCAGTGTAATATTTTCTTCAGCATCTTCACTTTTTTCATTATTTTATCAGCCTACTCTTTACAGTGTCTTTACAGCATATATCATGTTCATTTTCGGAAGGGTGTCAAAGTTTACTACATGTATTTAGTACATCATACTAATAGTTTTCACCATTCAGAAAGTAGTCTCACTCAATCAGTCAGTCAATCAATCATTCAATCAATCAATCAGCCAATGTAGGCCTATATATAAACAAAGTAATGTACATGTATAATTAAACAAATATGTATTATATAGATGTATAAATAAATAAGTAAATAGATAAATAAGTAAATAAATAAAATAATCACAGATGTGAGAATTGAAAAAGCATGAAATATGATTTTTAGTATGGTTTCCTTTTGAAAAGTGGTCCAACGCAATATTTTAATTGACAAATATTTGGTCAGTTTTGATAAACTGGAATTGAATAAATGACTACATACCTCCATGGACTATGAAAAAAAAAATGTACATTTTTTTTAATCAGTGTTATCTGTTAATGCCAATGTATTTTTCTATTAGAGACCGAAAAATGTAGATTAGTTTACTTACTTTATGTTAGTGACCATTTTGCAATGAAAATAACGAGTACACCGTATAATTTATTCGAGTTTCCCATGTCTCGTGACAAGTGTTGGTATTGGATACTATTACTAGTTGTTATGGTTCTTGTTAGTCATATATTTAATGCTATCGCCGATGTTGTGGTAAGTTTTGTTGTTGTTATAGCTTTTTTTAAAAATTAATGATTTATTGTTGATCAAATTATTGTTGATTCCCTTTTAAGTCACAGTTTCTTTTCAGTTATGATAATTTAAGGCAGTAAAGCTTCCTTTTGCTTATTAATTAATTAATCAGTTAATCTGTTTATGTATTTATGTATACATTTATTTATTTATCTTCTTTTTTTTTTCTACATTCCCCTAAGCGAGTTGCAGCATAGTTATGAAGTAGATTTAAACCTCTTAGGAGTGATTTTTATTGTTGTTATGTAGCCAGTCGCTTATTGTCGTTGTAGCTGTGGAGTGACATTTCAGTGAGAGAATAAACGTTAAATCTCCGAAACTAAACAGTCTTTGTTTTATACTCAATCCCCTACCCCTGTTACCCTCCCCCTACAGGATGCCTTGACCAGGAGCTATAGCATGTCCGCTGCCTACATCAAGTCCATGTCTCTGGACAGGACACGACTGACCAACTACGCCAGCGGCAGCAACAACATCCCTATCCACCAGCAGAACAACAGCAACAACAGCAACGGCAGCAACAGCCACAACGTCAACAGCCATCCCTACTCAGGCAGCATCAACTTCGTCAGCACCACCATCCCGGAGCACGGTGAGTTAGAGCGGCCGTCAATGGTTTCCGTGTCGGTTATCATGAAATCAGGCTCTCGTCAAATTTTGAGCATAAGGAGTTCTTGGTATCACTGTGAAGATTATTCATTTCCCTCTTTGTGTGTGAAAAAAAATTGTTCTTCTTTTTTAAGTAGAAGTCGAAATATTGGCAATTAAAGACGATTGGGATGACCTGTTGTTGCAGTTGAGTTTAGTGAGAAAATGGCTGATAACTTTCGTAAATCCTTATTAGGCCATGCCTCTAATTACAATTTTTGGGCTTTTAGTTTACTCAATCTATTTCAGCATATTTAACGCTGAAATGCATTTTTAGATTGATATAGAAGGGTTTTGTGAAGAAAACAAAAATTGCGTGAAAAATTGAAAAACACCAGATTTCTCTGGTCACCTCAGTTTTTGACGGGCGCCTGATTTCATCGTGTCGCGTCTCTGTTGTCTGCATACTCAACAGTAACGTCATCGGTCATCGCCCTCAACGTTACTGTGTCCTCATCTTCAGCTTCATTACCAATGTTTTTGATGTTTGTTGTTGTTAATTTTTACAAATTATTTGTCCAGTATTGTCATCGTCATACATGGTCATTGTCATAGGATCACAATATCACTTTATACAGTCTTAAAATGGGAGATCGTTTTGCGGATTAACTGCCCCTCCCAAAAGAGGGACTTGTGTAATGGGAGATCATTTTGACCAGCCCTATTACTTCCCTTTGCCAGTCAAAAGAGGTTTTAGCAAGCAGTATAAGGAGGAAAAAGTCCCTTTCCTTCTTGTCATTCGAAAGACAGGTCGCCAGAAATTTGATAAAATTATAACAATAAGAAGGGAACATTCTCTTTACATCATAATTTTTCATGGCGTATGTTTCAATTAAAGGGATCAAAAGTGATTTTTTTCCGTCTTTACACTGCTTGTTCAGTCCCTCTTTTGTCTGGTAAAGGGAAGTAATAGGACTGAGCACAACGATCTCCCATTGTCAATAACTCAACTTCTATTTAAGATAGAACATTTTTTTTTCACACACATAAAGGGAAATGAATACTCTTCACAGTGATACCAATAACTTCATATGCTCAAAATTTGATGAGAGCCTGATTTCATTGTGTCACATCTCATTTGTTCCTGGTGCTTTTCCAACCAATTGATGTTCTCATATATGCCAGGTTTCACATGTAATAAATTTAAATCTATATATAAAAAAAATTAAATTTAAAAAACAAAAATTGAAAAAAAAACAACAAAAAAAAAAAAACAAGCAAACAAACAAAAAAACTTGGCACCTAGATTGGCAAAAATCTAAGGGTTTTATTTATAAGGATGTGCACTGAGCTGAAATCTTAATTTTAATGTTTATTCTTAGTATCTCCTATTCTTGGACAAGGTGTAAGGAATGTTTCTGTGCATAAATAATATTGTGGATTAAGCCATTCACGTATGCACTTTGTGTTGAATATTCTTGTTGTTCATTTTCTTTTACAAATCATGTTATTGTGAGTTAAATTCTATGGTAAGTGATATTCATGCTAATTGCATGGAGACGTTGCATGTGAACACATACAATTTTTTTCTTTTACATTAACACCCCCCCCCCCCCCAAAAAAATCGCACCTGAACAAATAAAAGCGTAGTGAAATCTAGTAGTTTTTCTTACCTAGCTTTAATGCACCTGCATAAGTGTTGCCTTATATTATATTGAATTAGCTTCCAGTTTTTCACAAAAGACTTGATGTTGAATGTGAATGTCCATGTGTTCTGCATTTTTTTAATGCCATATGATAAACTGGTAATGTTGCAAGCATGCAATATAATATTGCATCATTTTTTAGAACCAGGTGCTGATCTGTTATTTCCATATATAGATGTACTGCTTTACATGAGTAATATATGTAATGGTAAGTCATCATCTCAGCCATATAAATATTGCACTGTATGTAAAATGTATCAAATAATTCTTATCATATTATTAAAAAAATGTTTATCTTAACATCTCCTGTGCTCATCAATTTCTTCGTCAAGATTCAGAGCTGAATATAATTTAGAACCAAGCGATTCAAAAATATATACTTGCACTTGTACCTCATTTAAGGAGGGGTGGAAAAAAAAAAAAAAAAGCAGTTGAGGATTTTGAGTAATATTGATTGTGAAAAAACTTTTGCTTGTTATCTGTTGTTGATTTATCTCTCTCAATCTCACAATCAGCTTCTAAGGGGCAGTTGTTCTTATTGAGAATTCTTTTTTATGCTGCTGTTGATTAATTTTAATAACAATAGTAATAAAGGGTATTTATATAGCATCTCACCCCCAAAGGACTCGAAGTACTTTACAGAATCAAAATGTTTTACAGCCGCACACACAGAATATGCCCCAATACAAAATAGTTGTATACATAATCATAACATGTTATGAGATATATTCTCATACATAATAATCTAATACAACTCAAACCCATACTTAAGTTCGTAGGCACTGACAACCATCTCGAGGGAAAAGCTGAAGGACGCTACTTAGGTGCCTGTTGAAAAAATATGTTTTTAGTTGTCATTTAAATGATTCTGGGCTTGAACGGTTGCAAATGCATGCAGACAACACATTCCAGATTAAAGAATCTGCATAGGAGAATGCTCTATTATCACCATGTTTTTTCATATAAGAATGAGGAATAGGTGGTTATGACTCCTAGATCTCAAATTTCTGGAAATAATCAATATGTTCAAGTGGAAATCATCTGTAAAATTTAAAAATAGGTCAGATGGATTTAAACCCCCCCAAAAATCTCAAAAAATGGATTTATTGAGATAAAATTAGCCTACATGAAGAGGCGATGTTTTAATGTTTTGTCTTGAAATTTGAATTTTTTATCAGAAAAAAAAAATGCGTTTTTTGCTCAGATTTCTTCCAAACCCAAGAAAAGCATTTTTGTCAAGTTTGTATTGACAAAACTCAAAAACTTGTGAACCAAAATATAAGAAAAAAATTAGGTAAAAAATGTATAGCTGTTTCTGCCATGAAATGAAATTTGAGATATTTCTTTTACAAATTTTTCATTGTGCATGCCTGTCTTTTTTTGATATTTTGTTTCATCTGAGCACAACATTTTGGATGAAATGGGTGATTTTTGCCCTTTTCAGTAATACATTAAAGAAAGAACTGAATTTTCTGGTCTTTTTACTCGTTTTCTAATGTCTGTGCATTGTACTTATGAAAAACCAAGAAACATATCAATCAGCGTCATTTTCTCTTTTTGAAGCATGCTCTGAAAAAAATAAAGAATCTAGTCATTGGCAATGTTACTGAAAGAATAAAAAATTCGTAACTTTATTTATTTACAGATCTTGATGATTTAGCCAGTAAAATTCATGGTTTCATTTTGAGCTGTTTAGATAAAAACAGAAATGGCACTGTTTTGATCATGAAATTTTAGCTTGAAATAGTGGTACATTATATTATACTTATAGATAGATAATATATGTAGGCCTACTGTTATTATTTTCAAAACACCCAGTGTCAGTCCTTAAAAAAATTGGATCAGCAGGAAACAAAATGTAAATTTTTACAAAAATATTTTATTGAAGTGAATGAAAAATGGAAAAAAAGTACACTTAGAACTGGAGCATTATTTAAAGTATAGATAACACTAATAGATGTATCGTTTTCATATGCAAACGTATGATGTGGAGAAAGAGATTTACACATTCTGTAAACATTTCAGCCACTATTCCACTAATTTAGAAATTTCTCAGTTTCACAATTATTTGTTTTCCATAGTTTTTCATTATAAATTGCACTCTTTAGCACTGAAATATTCAGTAGATCTATAACTAGAAAACAAAGTAACTGACCAATCATTACCATCCATCTTAAAGTTGAAACTGGAACGTCCCAGGGACAAAGGCGCATAACTCTTGTCAGACTTCCGATTTCATTTATGAAAAATGATATATTGCTTGAATTACTACTCAGTTATTTCTTCCTTGACCCCCTTAACCACACAGCTCTATTTTTGATATCAAAGTTAGACATGTGGTATGACTTCAAGATGTTGACTGATAAAGAGATCACTAGTTTTTGTGATCAAATTCAAATTTTAATATCTGAGAGTTATAAAGTTGTAGCCTATTTGGCATGAAATTGCACTAGAATTTGACCCTCAGTCAAATTGTGAAATACTGAGTTGCGTACCGTGCTTTTTTTTAATCTGAGTGCCCCTACCAACAGCCAAGCTGAGCAAAAATCATGCTGGTGGTGGATGGCTGGCTGGAATTCAATCTACCTCCATCATGCAGCCCCCCCCCCCCCCCATGAAGTGGCTGTCTTTGAAATTTATCTCTTCCACCAAATATCAGTAGCACATTATGAAGCTTGATCAACTTTTGCCATATTATCTAAAACCAAAAGGTTACTATTTTCAGCTCTTCATACACAAAAGGAGTTTTGCAGAAATTTTTGAAAATACCTGTATGTCACAACAAAAATCAACTTTTCTCCAAAACTTACAAACAGAATGAAACATGTATACATTTTTTTTTTTTTTTTTTTCTGGTCTTGTGAAAATAGTCTATGCTGAATTCAATTGGAACTGTTTGAGAAACAGGAAATCAGACAGCAAAACAGCAACGAAAATTAGTTTTGAGAAAAAACACATTCAGAGACTTTTTAAGGGGAAAATTGACTTGGAGAGCTTTTTTATTAGGCCTCTAGCTTCAAAACAGTTTTTTTTTTTCCAAATGGCCGTCTTTCCATGACTACTGTGTCTTTTTTTGCCTTTTCTTGGCCTTCTGTTCATATCTTTTCTCAAATTTTGCTTTCTACCTTTGTCAACATAAGGAATCCCATAAAGTCATTTTCAGATTTTTGAGGGCTGATTTTTTGTAGGCCTTTCACAATTTTCCTATGATTTATTCAAAAGGAGAAGTTTCATTTGTATGATGCAAGATATAGACAGCCAAGAGCCACAATCTCAAAACTCGCAAGTTTAACAAATTCATGGTTTTAAAAACCCTTTCATTATAACCATCAACATAAAGATTTCAAGTGTATAGGTGGACCTGCTTGCAATACTTTTAGACTGAAATAAATATTCTAAGTATATTTTATTTGTGAAGTATACAATTATATATAATCGTGCATATCAACAGGAAATCACAACTATGTTTATATCTCAAATTACTAATTTTCTGCTTTCTTATTACTAAAAAGTTTAGTGAGAGTTTGGCAGCCCTGGGTTTGAGCAGACTGATCTGAGTTTTGTTACGATGATTTTAATCTTTTGCAATGCAGGTTATATTGTAGAAGTACATGTGTTAAAAAGAACTTGATAACAATACAATATAATGAGTAAATTGATAATTCTGTGATCTCATGATGAAAATGATGATTCATTTCATTATGCTTCAAGGTTCTTTACTGCACAATAGTTTTAATTTAAGAAGAAATCAAAAATTGTAAATTATATTGTTCTGTGATCCCATGATGACAATGATGACCCATGTGATAAAGATCAGGATTTGAAACTGCCTTGCCAAACAGTGCCATCATCACGGAGGTCTATGGTGCATAATCATGTACCATACCAATATTGTTCCCTCCACGTCAGTATTTTCATGTATGCTGTTTTTTTTTGTTTTTTTTTTTTCAGAAATTTTTTCCTGCCCCAAATGCAGTTTATCCTTCTCACGACCAATCTACTTATGGAAGCACCTCAAGAGAAAGCACAATGAAGAATACTGGGAACAGCATAACACAGGAGAGGAGCCTTACAAGTGTCATGTTTATGGTGTTGGGTTTGCTCACAGTGGAGTTCTACAACACCACAAAAGAATCCATTCAGGAGAGAAGCCTTACAAGTGCGATGTTTGTGGTGTGGGGTTTAGTCAAAGTGGAAATCTACAAAGCCACAAACGAATCCACACAGGAGAGAAGCCTTACAAATGTGATGTTTGTGATATAGGGTTTAGTCAAAATGGAAATCTCCAAAGCCACAAAAGAATCCACACAGGAGAGAAACCTTACAAATGTGATGTTTGTGGTGTGGAGTTCGCTTGGCGTGGAGTTCTGCAAAATCACAAAAGAATCCACACAGGAGAAAAGCCTTACAAGTGTGATGTTTGTGGGAAAGGGTTTGCTCAAAATGGAAGTCTACACAACCACAAAAGAATCCACACAGGAGAGAAGTCCTACAAGTGTAATGTTGTGGGTACATAGGATTTGTTTGCAGTAAAAATCTACAAGATCACAAGAAGAGAAGTCACTAAAAATGTGATGTTTGTGGTAAAAGATTTTATGAAAGTAGAAATTTATGAACTCACAAGACAGTCCATACAAAAGGGAATTAGTATGATTATGACAAATATGATTAAGGCTCAGAATTTGGTGCAAATAATAATTCAACATTTTTGTTGTTGTTATAATACTTCTAGTTTAATGACATGTTGGTAATGTGAACATTCTGTTACGTCTGCCCGATTGCGACTGTTGGAACTTACTGGCTTTTGGACTATTAGTCTAATTTGTTGGAATGTCTCCCACTGATGGATGCGTTGTCAACTGTGGGCTGACCTAACCATAGTTTTAAGTTCTGATTTGTCATTTCACAGCAAACATTTTCAAGATATGTGTCTCGGGTCAGTCTCGGAAGCAAGGGTATACGGATGTTAGGATCTGACAGTCAATTAAGCAGTTGTAGCAAGATCTGTTTATTTTTTTTTTCTTTTTAAATAATAAACAATTAATTTAACCAAAGTAGATAAAAAGGATAAATAAATAAATAAGTAGGTAAGTAAATACAGAACTGAACAGATAGACAAATAAATAAATACACAAGTAAACAAATAAGTACAATTGATTTATTCCAAGACATTGTTGGCTCCTGTGTGAAAAGTAGAATGTGGATCACTTCACTGCTTTCTTTTCATGGCCGCTTTTTTTTATTTTGTGTTCTATTTTTCAATAGCAGTTTCTAAATATATTGCACATAGGAACACAAACACTCATTTGTATGATAATGTTTCAATTATACCATCGTACTTTATCTTTCAGCTAGTATTTAACTGCTCAGCTGCATGTTTTGCTTCTCTCAGACTCTGATCTGAATAGTTAGTGGGATCATATGTACTTTCAAATACCGACGTTGAAGAACAAACACTCAAAAAGGATTTCTGTTTGAAGAAATAAACCATAAGATTGTCGAAATAAACTGATGGCAATTTCTGTTATATGTAGATGGACAGCTGATTAACTCCAGCAACCTATTGTTCAGCTTAGTTAATTATGTTCCTTCTCTCCTCATATTCATCATTTCATGCTATGCATGTGTCTACACACCAGTCTACACCCAGATATGTACACGACCAAATTAATAGCATTTACTTACATATAATATACCCATATACATGTATCTGCCTCACATATATGCTATTTTTTTACCATTTGTTTACTTTTAATTGGGATGTCAATTCCAGAAGCCATTTCTAGTTCAAAAACACGAAATATTTTGTTATTCATACCGTATTTTACTTTTCTTATGCACACTTTTGCTATTGATGGAAAACAATTTATTTTCGTAATAATGCCCAATAAAACTTCTAACACTCTGAGTGGTACTCCAAATAGGGCCACTATTTCAGTGATTTTTACTTGTGCATTAGTTATTCTTGTTATTGTATTGGAAAATGGGTCCAGAAGCCCTTTGAAGCCCTACAATGATAGAATGTATGTTCCATAAAATCTTGATATTGCACACTTCACACAAATCTGTCCGTTTTCCCCCATTTTACATGGCTATACATTTATAAGATGAATGTTGTGGAACATTTTGAAATGTAACAGTCGCAGCCTAGATTTCTTTGTGGCTTCCATTGCTGTACCAAAGTTTGGTGTGATGTCGAAAAAATGTGATGAAATGGTTGGTACAGACTCCAAACACTAACTCAGATTTGCACTAGAATGCCTAGTCCACAAAAAGAAAGGTTAATTTAGACATAAGACATACTGGTAAGATACTTTTTTTTTTCTTTCAAAGATTTTTTGTCCCCTTACCCACTAAATTTCTCGCATTGACATTCAAAGATAAGAGGGGAAGGGGAGCGATGAAGACTATCATTACTAGTATTGGTACTAAATACCAGTATCAGTTATCACTAAGTTGACTAAAATTAAATGAGAATTAGATCTAGCAAATTTAGATCTGAGGCTGAGGAATTGTGGTCCATACTACAACTAGGCCTAGATGCGCATGTAATAATAATATAATATATGAGATGTGACACGATGAAATCAGGCTCCTGTCAGATTTTTAGCATATGGAGTTATCACTGTGAAGACTATTCATTTCCTTTTCTGTATGTGAAATTTTTTTTTTTTTTTCTGCCATAAGTAGAAGTCGAGATATTGGCAATTAAAGACAATAGGGGGGCCTGTTGCTGCAGCAGAATTAATGAGAAACGGTGGATCACTTTTGTTAATCCTTATTAAGCCATGCCATTAAATTACAGTTTTTGGGCATTTACTCAATCTGTTTCAGCAAATTTAACTCTGATATACATTCTTAGATTGATATAGAAGTGTTACGTGATGGAAAAAAATTCATGCACTTTTGAAGAACATATGAGATGCGACAACACGATGAAATCAGGCTCTCGTCAAATTTTGAGCATATGGAGTTATTGGTACCAAAATTAAGCTTATCCATTTCCCTTTCTGAGTGAAAAAAAGTTTTGTTCTACCTTAACTACAAGTCTGCAATTAAAGACGATGGGGGTGACCTGTTGCTGCAGCTCAATTTAGTGAGAAAATGGCCGATCACTTTTGCAAATCCTTATTAATCTTTATAAGCCCATGCTGTTAAAATGCAATTTTGGGGCCTTTGCTCAATCTATTTTAGCAAATTTAACTCCAAAATGCATTGTTAGATTGATATTGAAAGGTTGTGTGAAGAAAAAAAATTACGTAAAAATTCGTTCACTGTTGAAAAACACGTGATTTCTCCGGTCGCCTCAGTTTGACGAGCACCTGATTTCATCGTGTTGCGTCTCATATGATTTCTCTGGCTGCATCAGTTTGACGAGCATCTAATTTTAACTTGTCGCATCCCATGTATGTATTAAATACACACACAGTGCCTTTGATATTTCGATTGGCGTACAAGTACATATCTTTCAGTATCAGATTATCATCAGTCAGCTAGCTCTGCTGTGACTCGATCAGTGTTAATGACCTCATTGATGTCATATGATAATTGTGGTAACTGGAACAGGAGTGACGTTTAAGTTCTATTAATTATTCATGTTCATCTCAGCCAAATTGGCCTTGTCCATGGAACTCTATGTCTCAGTCTCAGTTACCTTGAAGCACATGTTTTGTTTTTTTTTGTCAGCAGTAGTTAGGCTCAGCACTAAAATTGGAAAAAATTGCAGGCCATGCGTGTGTTTCTTTTTTAGTGGAAAGTTTCAAGACCTTTTCTTAATCTCTGTACGTAGGCTAGAGTAGGAGGCCCACTCTTATGGCTGGGTCTACAGTTTTTAATTACTATTTTTATGGGAAAGTGGTCGAGCTCGAAAATAATATGGAATCGTCAGCCATGACAAACATTGATTGCGGGCATCAATGTACCATGAATAAATAGATCTAGCTCCACAAGCATAGCGAGAAAAAATAGAGCATGGCCAACTTGTTACTTTCAAAACAAACTGGCCAGCTAGCCAGCGATCATCCGTTCTCATGACCTAGCAAAAGATATCATTATTATATTACGTCCTGGGGTGGGCAAAAATATTTCAGTACCTTCAAAATTTTGACTGCTAAATCTACCTAAAATATAGAAGTTTTATTTTCATTAAGCATGAAATGGTCGTAATATTTACACTGTATGTATGTAAAATGAGACGTGTTCAATACAAACCTCCATGGTTCAAACATTTTAACTTAATGCCATCACAAAATATCCATCAGTTACCTACCTATAGAATTAGGAAGTGATTATTTAGGTAACTTGTTACCCAAATAATAAATATGTACTCCGTTTCTGTTATTGAGGTAGCATGTTACCCAAATAATACAAATAGTGAGCCGTTTACATTATTTGGGTGGGCATCATGTTGACCAGGAAAGAAAATTCTTTCAGCTAAGTCCGGTTTGTCTTGAAGCAGATGAATTTGTACTACTCCTTTTTTTTTCAGCTTGCAGAACATTGTGATGAATCCCCTCTTCAGATTTGTTTGCTCTGGGCAAATTCATATTAATGAGTATGTTTTAGAGAACCAAACAAAATAAATCCTACTTCCCAAAGTTTTTTAGAGCAAGACATACATATGCTTAGACCTTATGTCACATCAGCTGGTTGGATTTTATTCACAAAAGTCATGCAAGAAAATGATTCTGTTTGAAATCTTCATCTTTTTTATATATTTTGAGGAAAACACAAGAATCGTAATAAAATTTTATAACACTAAAATATGCTTTATATATCACACTTTACTACAGCTGTATTTACTTAAAAAAATACATGTATCACATTAAAATGAGACAGGGTTTTCATTGTTCTAGGCAGTTTTGTTTTGAAATTGAAATTTAACATTGCAGATCCTGCCATCCATCCACATTTGTTTTCTTCTTTGCCTGTTAGATATGTTAAACAGCTTCTTCTGTGCTGTTACATAATCTATTCTATTACACCTTTATGTTCTGTATAGTAAACATATTTGTTTTTGTTGTATTTTTTTTATAATGTTTTTGTCAATGGATTACTTCATGACACCTTTTTTTAACAAGTTGTTTCCTCTTTGTTGCTCACAGCAGGAAAGTGTGCACACATGTGGAACTTACATGGCACAAGATGAAATAAATTTAAACCCTTTGTGAGTAGGGAAAAGGAAAATATTAGTGCTGGGCATTGACCTGCATTTTGATGAACTGGATTTTTTAATTATCCACTTCGTAATAACTGGTTATAAACTGGATTTTATCCATTTTCATCTT
>JBCEWB010062365.1:0-13623 GCA_039654565.1 Peronia peronii
GTGGAATATCACTAACAGCGAACATTTCCCCAAAGATCTGTACTTTAAGTCATACTTAAGTCATTCCTAAGTCTTACTTAAGTCTATGTCATCAAGGTCACCTTCAACCACCCAGGGCAGTGACCGATCATCTAACTGGCGACACAGAAAATCCGTTTGGATTTGATCATTCAATATTGTATGCAAGTGTCACATCATAGACGTCGATAGAGCAAAACTAGAAAGGCCAAGAAATCTTGTCTGTTGTCTATCATCATTGCATTGACTATTTTTTATTTAGTCTTTCCAACTTGACTTTCTTCTGTCTCTATATTTTTCTACAGAGAATGTTATTGTCAAATAGCAGAACACAAAATTTCGGGAAAAACCCAACGCGGAAATACGTCAGACATTTTTCCTACGTCATCAACACTACTCAAAGCTATTATTATTTGGAGGGCATCTAGGCATAGTAGGCTGTGCCTCTGTCACTTATAGCGAAGAGTTTTAGTCATAAATTTCCTACCCCCTGTAACAGGATCAAGCCAAGAAGTGAGGCAAACTTATTGCCGAGGCAAGGCCAAGGTCATGGGTCGATGGAATTTCCCGAAGTATTGGTGAACTCTGTTGATCAGAATTTGTGCGCCAACAGACAGCCACCTTGCATGCTTCTTAGAAAACTGGAGTGTTTATGATTGTCTTATTTGGGTTTGTCAGGGTAATAATGGATTATAAAACGCTCAGAGCTTGCACTTGTACCGGAATAAACACTTTATGAATGCTATTATTTAGTAATAGTATAAATATTTGTACTGCATGATTATTTCCATTATTTCTATCTTTGTTTGGACTTCTGTTCAGCATGATGGCTTAGTCTTTTGGCCCATTTCCCTGGCGATTTCACACGTGTACTATATCTGTGTTTATCTGTATTTTACTTTCTTAGAACTGGGCACGCATTTGTGTCGTTTGTCGTTTCTGATGCTCTCTGGACCAGTGCGACAAGATTTCTTATGATTGAAATATTCGGAAAGAAGTAAGGGTTTGCTCCATGTAAGAACCAATCGAAATCGTTACAGGAATTCGTTTCTGAGATAATATGCGATCTGCTTATCAAGTCGAAGCAATAGTCTAGTTCTTGAGTCGGCCTTGTTCCGATGCTGTTCGTGATATTTTTCTTGTCTGTATGAATATGAATGCGAAATGTATCTTGCATATTATACTGTGTTTCATCAGCTGTGAATGGAATTCCTTCTTGAGGACAAATAAAGTTCATCTTACCATGTCTTATCTTATCTTAACCCCTCGCATCCCATCTTATATTATCACACTGAGCATCCTGTAATAATCATTAACCGATTGAGTTAGAAAAAAAAAAATAGGTCATACCATTAACAGTAAAGTTACATGTAATCACATATTTTTAGGATCACGTGGACAAAGAAAATTTGGCATCTTATTACATGTAATAACATTAATCGTTTTAAAGATGACTTTATAAAATTCCCTAGACAGATAAAGTTTGGAACCATGGTAGTGAAATTAATTGTGTCATAAATCTTTCTTTGATCTGAAATCCAGGATGTGCTTGATTTTACTAGGTAAACTCAAACACTCTTGTCAAAGTGTTAAAGGAATGCTGTGAATGAGTGACATTATGTTCAGTGTTATTAGTGTTAAGATAGTGTTAATATAAACAATGCCCATGTGCTCATTGAGGACTTGATCTACAGTGTGGGTCAAAATTTACCCGTTCAGTCAATGCATGCTTATTGTGTTAAATTAACGGACGGCTATTTTTAGACGCTCTATCGATATATTACTTGATAATGGAATATTGTTAGCCAAAGCCAAAGCTTTTGGTTCATATACATTTGGTTCAGTAATGTATGATCTAAATATCAATAAACTTTATCATTTGGACTAAAAATGCTCTGACTGCCCGGTTACTTCTGACTCAGCCTGTTCTTAACTTATCAAATATTCTCTCGGTTTTACTTTGCTCAGATCTGAAGGTGTATTCTCTTCTTGCTATTCCTGCCTGTTTGTTTGTGATTTCCTTTCCTAACTCCTGAAAGACATGCCAGCCCAGGAGACCTCCCATCCTGTTACTGTTATATTCTGTAGACTATTGCACCATGTGGCTAATGTCAGTAAAAGTTTATTTATCAGTGTTGCTGTTTCGCTTATCAAATTAATGGAACTTCAGGGCATCTATTATGTTTTATTTTCCTTATAATTTCGTATCAAATGGTCTGGATTGATAAAAATCTATATCATTCCAACAATTGTTTTTTTCTTTTCTGAGATAAATGCATATCCAAGTAGCCACCCAATTTATCTGTTCTGCAATGTTGCAGCAAATGACCTCCACTAATAGCAGTTCATTCAATTCTATCAGTCGCTGTGTCATTTATCAGATAAATACATATTTACCAAAACTATATCATACGCTCTTTTTTCTGTCCTTTTTCTTCAGTATCCCATCAAACGATCTATAGTGATAAAAGTTTATTCAGTAGCTGTTGTTTAAATCGTCAAATAAGTAAGCATTTGTGAATACGGAGTATCACTCATTCTCTTTTTTCCCCATTGTTGCATAAGATGGCCTTCATTGTTATAGTTTATTTACCAACTGCCGTTTGTTTATCGGCATTTTTTCCCCCTGTAACGGTTCGATCAGATAAATGTTTATTGAATTCTAATATACTCTGTTCTTTTTGTCATCCGCAGGTGAAGAATTTGGCCCTGCATTCTCAGTGTGGATCTTGTTGACACCTGACTCCTGCAAACTTGATGACGTCACCCCAAAAACTCGTGACGTAAGGCATCATCAAGACTGCAGGAACCGATCAAAACACGTCGTGTGTTAGTCCATCTGTGACGTCATCGTTGCCCGTTGACTGCGCCATTATTTGTCGTGTGAATATCAACTTTGTATACTCGCCGTTGTCTATCTACACATTCATCCTTTTTATATCGCACCAGTATTCGCTCGCTACAATGTAACCTTTGCCCTTTGTTTTGTTATCTCCAGATTTTATTTTCATTCACTTTGCCTTGATTATAAATAACTTCGTATTTTTCGGAGCTGTTTCAAGGAACAGAGCCCGCTATATTACTTCAGTGTGATCCATCCATTTCGAAGATCTGGTTTTATTGTGCCGTGTGCCTCTTCTACACTAACAACGAATCTGTCTTTTGTTATCATCATCATCTTCTTCATCATTATTTATATTATTTATTCTGGCTACCTTGTAAACAAAAAAAGGCACCGATTCATTTGATCGACCTGCAAGACAAGAGGCGAGGAAGTTATTAGTTCTACAACAGAAATCAAGAGGGAAACGTGTAAAGAGAAAGAAGGATCCAGAAGTCATACCGGCTTCTCTCCTCTTGATACAAGTTACTGGACTTTGTAAGTCATACGGTTCCCTGGTCGAGGAAGACATCTCTGTATTTCAAGCTGCTAGGAGCTTTGCAGTTGGACGCACTGAAAGTAAATTAGATCAATTTCTAAAGCCTCGACACAGTTGGAAGATTATAACCTGAACATTGACAAAGCTAATAAACCGAAGTAAACAGAACTACAGATTATCTACGGTAGGGCTTTCTGTGAAAGTTTATCCCGATTCACCTCAGAGGCAGATCAATCGATAGTTGACGTTGTTTCTGTCTTTTTTTTTTTTTTTTAAGTTTGCCATTTTTGCCAAAGAGAAGAGTTAAGCTAGAAAAGTCAAAGGAGGAAAACACAGACCAACTTTCGACAATCGAAGAATTTTGTTTTTCGATTTTAACCACAGACTGACAGAGCACTCGTCTTTCTACAAATCATTCTTCAGGATAACTGAAGTTTCTAGAAAGAGCACTGTGACTTGAATAGGAACTGAAAACACACAAAAGAGAAGGCACCAAACACATTTGGCAGCACTTGAAGAAGGAAACATTTTGCCATGATTATACGGGTCAACCTGAGATTGTCGAGCCTCGCTGATAGCAACTGGTGTGTGACGTCACCGCACCGCGACAATAACTCAGTGACCGCCCTTTCGAAGGAACTATGAAATCTTCCTCGACAAGCTACGCATAGCTTCGCCAGCGTTTTAGCGTTACAAAGCCACCAAACAGTGTAACGCTAAACCAGCAAACAGCTTTAAGAAGAAAAGCTGTAGGGGAAGTAACGAGAGTGTCTTGTGAAGACTGCTCAAAGAAGCGCACAACTTCTAGCAAAGATGGGGAACAGGTTAGGAGGCCAAGCTAAACAGAAGGAAGTCAAACCCAAGGAAGACAAGAAACGAGGAAAAGATGAAAAGAAGGAGCAGATCAAGAAGAAAGAGAAGAAAGGAGTTGATCAGCAGAAGAAGAAGAAGAAGAAAGGAGGACAGCAGGGCCCGGAATTGGACACGGATTTCGAGGATTCGAGTCACGTGACCGGAGGGGATTCCGAGTCCTGCGTCTTCCACTCGGCTGAGAATGTGTCGGCTAGTCCGTACCTGGACGCCTGCACACGCTCCGAGCTCGAACACGGCGCCACCTGGTCCGGAATGTTCGAGAACTATCCTTCCTCTCAGCATCCCCAAGTCTTGTCTTCCAAAGATTTCCGAGACGGTTTCTCTCTCGAAGCCTGTATCCCGCCAGAGATTGCACGCCCGGAGGTCTATGACGAAATGTCTAGTTCAGGGGCGTCGCGTCTGGAGGAGCGTAGCAGTAGTAGCGTGAAGTCCAGACGTAGTAACAACAGTATAAAAAGCACGTCGGCGTCGAGATCCCGACACGCGACCCCGACGTCTATGAGGTCCCAACATGGCGACGATGCGTCATCATCTTCACAGATGAGTGGCGGTGGAGGAGGTGGGTATAGCACTCCTCTTCTGTCCACGCCCGTGTTTGGTCGGAACGACAGGTGTCACTCACCCACCTCGCCCAGTTCGACCTTGTCCAGGGTTCAGGAGAATGATGACGCCATGGATATCACACCGCTACACCCCGCCAGCAACTTCCACCATCCTCATTTTTACAACCACCGCCATCTACAACAACAACAAAAACAACAACAACAGCAACAATCCACAGGCTTTCGGAACTTACCCAAACCCACCTCCCCCCACCCCCAGCGCCGAGCGCTCTCCCCGAAAATGACGACATCGCCGTTTAAAATGATCTCGTCAGATGACTCATCATCCAGCCCGAGCACGCCGGTACCACAGCGGAGAGCTGCGAACCTTCTGGATTTATTCCGCTCAGGTAGCAAAGGGGATAAAAACAAGAAAAATAGAACAGGAGAACGAGAGGCTGACAGCGGGTCTTCTGAACAGGCGGCCGGTGATAAAAACGACTCTCCCACCGGAGAGAGCGAGGCCAAGCTCAAATCGAAACCTCTCTGGAAAACCTGGGAACGATCCAGCAGCAAAAAATCGGAAAAGCCTAGCAAAACGGCGTCTATTTTTGGTACCACCAGAAAAACGGAGAAAAAGAGCAGTAATAAAATAAGTCTGAGTGGCGATGGGAAGGAAGAAGAGAAGAAAGAGAAGTCTGCCTTCGAGAAAATGTCTGGGAGGATAAACGAGGCTCTATCTAAGTTGGAGGGCTCGGACAGCCGAGCTAATAGAGGAAAGCCGAGTCAGAGTAGTTCTACCTCCTCGTCCTCCCAGATGGCCGTGCAGAAAGACAAAATATCGAGTAGAACGAGCAGCAAAAGCTCCGATTCTAACGTAGACTGGAGTTCTCGGGCTTTCAGTGGGGACGAGAACAAACGGAATAGCAGTCCGCCGGTGGCCAAATCAGCAGCTTTCTGTATCATGAAATTAGAAGAACTTGAGCGATCTATCGAGAAAACAATTAGAGAAAAATTCCCGGACGCCGAGCCATTTCTCTTACGGAAACGTTCTAAAGAGGAGCTTAGAGGTTCGAGATCACTGCCCACGACGCCATCTTTGAAAAAGAAGCTGTATGTGGCACGTGACGTGGATGATGTACAACGACGTAGTGGAGCTGAAGTGACACAGGTCAACCTCAACGAGGTCAAGGCCAGACTTAGTGATAGTAAAGACACAGCCCAACTTTATGAAGAAACACTGCCTAGTCCTGCAATGTCCCCCGTAGTTCTGCGCCGGTTTGGCGCTCGCACTAGACACGCAAGCATTTCTCCCAAAATCCAAAGAGCTAAGACGGCTGCTTTGTACAATTCACCAAGCGAAATGTCGAGGGCGCAAAAGGCGAAGAAAACCATCACTAAAGCGCCATCAACCAACACATATCCTTTAACACCTAGTCTGTCTTCCAAGGAAATTCAGCCTTTAACACCTGCTCAGAAATCAAAGTCAAAGTACGATAATGTCTCGGATGACACAGAACAGCCATTTCAAGGCAAATTCTCAGCGTCCCCTACAGCCCAGCATGGGGCCCAGCTAGTTCGCCAGTCCTGTGTGGACCAAGACGACAGTGATGAAGTCAGTGAGACAGTGAGTGACAGCCAAAACAGACCTGATAGTGACCAAAGACCTGTCATAGTCCCCACCTTTTCCGCCGTCTTCGGGTCAGTGTCACCGAAACTGAGAAGACATTTGCAAGCAAAGCTGGACGATACAGACAAAGATAAAGAGAGCAATGCAAGAATACCCTCAGAGCACAAACGAACAATTGTAACAGGCAATGGGGCTGCTAGTGCTGGTGCTAGTTTTAGCGGCGGATCGCCGAGAAGTGTAGATAACTCTTCCGATAGAACACAAGTGGGCAAAGTTACTGCAGTTGCTTCCCTTCGTTCCGCCTCGTTAGACAGCGCCCATAAACCAGCAACAAGTCCCCTGGCAGGCCGTGCCCAGGTACGGGGCGATGACAGACAGAAAGCTGATCAAAATAACCAGATAGCCAAGGGTCAGTCTGGAATCAGACCTAGTCCAACGGTTACGAGAGCGGCATCTGGATCGCCCGGTCAGTCGGCCATAAGAGATCGGATAAACACGTTAAATAAATCGACCTCGGAAGGCCAGGCTGTTCCAGTTATTCACACTGAAGAAATGGTGCTGAGAGAACCGAGTTCGCCACACCTGCAGAGTGCGAGCGGGAGTAGTGGTAAAGCTCATCCAGGAAATCTTAGCGCGGTGGGAACGGGTTTGCGTGATCAGAGAGGTTTGGCGGCTCCTGGCGCCGATTCTCACCTGTCGACGCAACCCGCGGAAACCGCAGCTGCCAGGAACACACAACTTACAACGGACAGACCGGGGTACTCGGGCTCTCCCGCCAGTGCTCGGAAACATTCCACAGATCACGTGGTGTTTGGCACCGCCGTTGCCCTCCCCTGCCGTCTATACGCCGGTTCTCCCGCCCCCTCCTCCTTCACCTCCGCCTCACCTGGCCCGGAAATGATCGGCAACGTAAACAGTTCACACACTGCGCATGCGCCTGTCCCGCTCGCGGGTCCCAGCCAAAATGTGAGGTATGCGAAAAAACAAAAATCGAGTGTGAGCGAGAGCGATAAGAAGCCAGATCCTGTACTCGTGAGTACAACCGCGGGATTGACAACTTCAGCGTCTGTTTGTGTCACGCCGGCCACTGTGATTAGTTGTAGTGCTTCTTTGGCTACCAGTGCGGATGTGAAAGCCACAAGTGAAGCGATAAATCAACCTACTGGTGCTATAGTGATCGTCGATAAACCAAATACCCGGTCAGAACTCACGGACAGGAAAGAGGAATCGGTGCAAAAGGTAGAGTATAGTACGGTGTTCTCAGCGGGAAACATTCAAAGTTCTATCTGTTCTGCCAGAGAAATTGAAAGTGGGAGAAATGCTGCTGCTGTTTCCGCTGTTGGTGAAATCAAAAGCCCGCAACGACAGCCTCTTGAACAGCAACAACAACAGTTGTCTCAATATCATTCTGAGAAAGTAGAACGACAACAACAGCAACGACAGCAGATTTCTCCACAGGATGAACATGTGGTGCGAAGACAGCCGATTTCCCAAGTAATTTCACATTTGATTAGTGAAGATAAACAACAGATTCAGTATATCCAACAACAGCAACAACAACAACAGCAGCAGCAGCAGCAGCAACAACAACAACAACAACAGCAACAACAACAAGAACTGGAACAACAGCAACAACAACAACAACAGCAAGAGAAGCGAGAGCGTTCGCTTCGTCAGTCCAGTCCAGTGTCCCCCGACTATGGCTATCGGTCGGTCAGACCCCCCATTGCAATGGTCACTTCTCAAAGCTACGAGCAGCCATGTCTGACCCTTGAAGAGAAAACTGTCACGAGTGACCCCTCCGTTTCTCTCCCCTCCTCGCCTATCGGCAGTAAAAGAGTGGAGAGAGACTTTGAGAGTCCGGCGAGGGAGGAAAAAGCCAGTGGAAGTTCTTACGAATCTCGGAGCCAGGAGATACAAACAGATAGTGTAACCAAGGCGGATAAAAGCGTGGATAGCAATGGATTAATGGATAGTGTCAGGGCCTCAAAAGCCTCAGCAACTATTAAGAAAGCGACGGCTGTAGAAACTAAAAGTGAGCGTAAAGCGATGGAAGCTAAGGATAATATGACAGAACTAGTCAAACCTGCTGAGCTTTCCGACTCGGAGGGGAGCGATTTCTTAAAGATGGTGATGGCTTGTAAGAAGATGAGTAGCCAAAAAGTGAAAGCTGCTGAAGGGGCAGTGGGGGTGGAGGAGGCATCCGAACATGTGCCGCCTCCCTCCCCTACTGCCATGCAACAGCTGATTCAAGAATTCAGGGAGGAAGAAGAAGAGGAGGAGGAAGTAGGTGATGATGTGGTCGATGGACATGAGAAGAGGGAGATTGAAATGGCGATGAGGAGAGAGACAGAAATGAAACAGTTCACTGAGAAGATATACAAACGTTTGTCTGATCTATTGGGGAGTCAGTCAGATGAGGAGAACGATCTAGAAGACGACGTTTTTGAAGAGGAAAGTCCTGCTGTGAAGAAAAAAGGAACGATGCAAGAGCTGTTTTCCAGACTGCAGGGTGACCGCGACAGTTTTTCCACAGATGAAGAAGATGATGATATTGACGAGAATGGAGATTCGGGTCTACGTTTCACAGACAGCGGTGCCAATACGTCGTCCAGAACGCCTTTTATGCAATCCCAAGCTAAAGTACTGACCATCGAGACGTCTTCCTCGTTAACTACCACAACGTCTTCGGAGTCGGATGTCGACGACGCTCCTAAACTTTTGCAGAGCCTTCAGCCTATAGATGACGCTGTTTCGGCCGACACTGAAGGTCGTCCGAAACGAAAAGTGGAACCTAACGTCTTTGTTTTCCCGGAATTCAACGACGATAGAAGGCTGAATTCTGATGACGCTCGGGCTAGACGTAGTTCTCGGGAATACCACAGCGACGATGACGTCGTGGCTGGTCGGGGAATTCCCGATTATTACGACGACCGACCGTTATGGTCCCGACGCCAGAAACCGCCTGGACAGTTGTCAGCGGCCATGATGGCTATACGGCGTCGCGAGAGGAGAGAGAGATGGCTGAAAAAGAGAAGGAGGAATAAGACCGATCTCTTGAGTACCGGAAGTAGTGACACAGGCTCTGATATCTATCCTAAAGGCCCTCCACGCCTGAGGGACGATTCCAATTCTTTCGACTTCGAGGAAGACGACGAAATGAATTCTTTCGACAAGTCAACCGGTAAAAATGATATGGGTTCAGGGATCCTGACGTCGCCAAAATACACAAAACCCATCCTTCCATTTTTCGCCAGCAATCGAGAGCAGAGCTCTGTGTCCTATGAGCGAGAGTTGGTCGAGATCAAAATTGCCGCTGAGCGTCTTCAGGCCATGCCGTACAGAGAACGACAGAGTGAGTCCCACTCGGACGAGGGCGGTATTAGACACAAAAGACACGTCAGGGACAAAAACAGGCAAGATCGTCGTAAGGCTGAACACGATGAGGAGGATGTCGGTGATGAGGAAGACGAGTGTACAGATGAGGAGGGAGAAGATTATGATGAGCTTGGGGGGAGCAGAAGAAGACCTGAGCGCTTCAGTTCTGATTCGAACCTCGCCATCCCAGGGATCGAGGAAACATTCAATGAACTGATGTCGGTTCAGAATATTTTGGAAGGAATGCAAGACAGAACGCCGGTCAACGAGAAGACAGAGTCAGCCAAATGTCTGCCACTCACCGCGGAGAATGTCAGAAGTGTGCACGAGTACTACAAAGAAAGTTATAGTTATGGTAACGGTCGTCGATCACGAATGTCTGCCACGGACAGAACTGAATCCGACCTTGACCTATATTCAGAAGCTCGTGATGACGGCAGTTCCGACAGCAACGTGTACGCTGACGACGAAGAAGACGATGATACCAACGAACCGTACGCCACCGCCGACGATGATCTGGGAGCCACTGGTGGCAGCAGCAGCGCCGCTGGGAGTGGGAGACACAATGGAAGTGGTCGAGACAGAGGCGGCGCCGAGGATGAAGATTCGGATGGTAACTTTGTGGTGAGCTGTACTTTCTATAACTCTAACGCCTTCCCACCTCCCGGCTCTGCCGATGCTGCTAATGCTAACATACCTACCTCGCTGACAGTCTCTCAAGGCAAGACATCATCTCAGCCTGCGTCCAACTCTCGGACTCCAGTCGCTGTCAACAGTGACGAGGAGTTCTGGGGGAATAGCGCTGCTATAGAGGAGAGTTACCGACAACTGGAGAGCGCGGCCGACGCGGTGAGTTCCACATTCCAGAACGCTCGTGAACAGATGCACGATATCCAGCACCACCTGCAGGCACTCAGGCGTCAGATGGAGGTCCTGCAGGATGACCTGGTCACGACGTCAGTGACACTGTCACCGGATATGTCAGTAGAATCCGCAGGGAAAAGATAGGTAAGCCGGCTATGGCTGAAATATGGGGTCTTACATTATAGGTCAATACTATCAGGTTCAGACAGGAAGGGTAAATTATCGTGAATTTCTCAATGTTTGTTCATGAACAATATAGCGATGCCTGTTTTCATAACTCCTTGGCTAGTATTGTCAAAATTCACAAATAAATGTTGAATTAAAAAACAGAACAACAGAAATTTTGATTGTAACTGAAATAAGGCTAATAACGCCCCATAAATTAATGAAAGATAAAAGTTAATGAGAAAATGTTACTTCATATTGGCAGATTACTGCTCCGATTGATACTATGGTTGTCATGATAGTGAGGACTAGACGTGCTGTTATTGGAAATCAAACACATAAGGCACTATGATCTCTTTATTCCACACCTTTCCGGCTATGTAGTCTAATTCTCGAAAAGATCTGTACTGGTAAAAATTAATGTCTCCTATAATCATTTTAACCATTTGTTGGGGAATAGTTTATCTCCTGGGAAGCGCCATAGCCATGAAGATATGGACCAGTGTTTGTGAGGATAAACTTCGGTCACTGCCGTTAATTTACTAGAAAACAAAAGAAAAGGTGCACACCAGGGCGTTTGGATTTTTGCAAGGTGGTCGATTTACCAAGAAAAACAATTTACTTGGATGCGGGGACTGTTTATACGATCCAAGATAAGGTGTATTCCAGGGCAAGTCCCCAGTTTAGTAGGTTGGTAAGGGATTTGCCGTGTGAGCACACACCTGCATCGGTCAGTCCATGATGTTAATGAGAGGTTCACTGTGAATCCCGTCACTCATATCTCCGGGATCGCTGGCGCTCGACTTCTTCCATTCTTTCCCTCCGCCCCCCGCCCCATCCCTAACTCGCCCACTCACACTTAGCACTGAGCGTAAGCTGGCTTCGCTCATCACTAGTGACATGCACATCTGCTCACATACAAACAAACATGTCCCATATTCGCTGTTTTTCTGTGGCGTATCTTTCATACACCCTTGGTCACAAAACGGTTACATCCCATACTAGCTAGAATTCTGTTTTTTGTCTTTTTTTTTTACAAGTTCCCGAGGTCAGGCCTGCCACTTATACACTCTCACGTACACAAAACACCCACATCCAACATTGGGCATGTATGTGTATGTGTGTGTGTGTGTGTGTGTGTGTGTGTGTGTTTGCTCAGTCCCTGGCATACCAGTCATGCATTTTCACACACAAGAGAACCACAGCCCACATGTGTAACGCTGCTAGTTTTGTTATCTTTGTCTGATCTAGTGCATGCATCACTCATGCTCACACATACAGTAACGGTGTACAGCGGGGACTGAACGGTTTTTCCTGATACATGTATATCTAAAATCAGAAACGATGATGCAACTGCATTGCTGGGATTACATTTCATGTAAACATAAAGCTTCGTATAAGTTCTATTTCTCAGATTGTTGTTTGCCAAAGTAATGGTCTGTTAAAGTTAACACGACATGGCTGAGAATGTGTGTTATGAGTTACGACCAGTTACCTAAGGTTGATGATGACATCGACATAAACACCTAAATAATCATTTGATGACATCAAGATGTGTCTATCGCTACAGACTGTGAGGATGCAGTTACATTATTTAAACTGCAATTCGCCAGAGTAATGAATCAATAACAGTTCTTGTCTTAAAGATACGAATCAAATATGATTGTTTGTTATATATAATTTGAATTGTGAATTATGATATAAAACCTCCAGTGAAAGTCTTTGCTTATGAAAAAAAAGTGAAATCGGCTAAACTGCAGCTACGTCACTTCAGTTGTGATCAAAGAGGTTAATAGTCAAATATTTCTAACTGTTGACCAAAAGAGACCAGTCCTCACAAGTCTTTCAGTCTACATTGTCCAGTGGTATGTGTGTGTGTGCACTGTTTGCTCGCCATGACTTCAGCTGTGCAATACAGCAACAACAACAGCAAAAACAGCAAAATTAGATTCTCATTTCGTCACTGACGCTGCACAACATTAGCAACTATTGAAGAAGAAGAAAAAAAAGACAGTTGCGAAATTAACCAGATCTAGCAATTTCAGAATTGAACAAAATGACAGGAAACAGGTGTGAACATAAGATTAGCGGAAATGAGAAAACCCACACTCTAAGACCTAAATTTCCTAGCTGTGCTAGATCTATTTCCTCTCAAACCAAACCAAGAACTTGCCACCCCCTCCTTTTGCACCAGCACAGTGAGGGAAAAAAAATAAAATTGTCTACTTTGAGAAAAAGTAAAAACAAGCTACACTGCTGCTGTAATGAGCTGTCCTATAAGAGGTCCCCGACGTGTGCTGCTAACGCATGTTTTTTTTTCCAAATTATTTTTTATAAAAACGTTGTATTTGCCCTCATTCTTATATATGAAAAAAAAACCCTGTTGGCTTGAACATATTATTTCAGTCAGTGAAAACGTATGTCTAGACTAAGTGTATGACCAAACTTGGGGCTGCTAACAGATTCCAGTTTTTGGGGTGATGATTGGATAGTTCTAGTTCCCTGTGGATTCTACATAATACGAAACTCGAGCAATCGGTGCAAATAACCGATATGGGCAACCGGTATGGGAAGCCAAATACCGGGTATTTGCACCGGTTAGCCGTACTTATGTGATAAGTTTATGTTACTATGACATTGTAACAGTAGGTTTGTTAACTTAACGTTTGTCTGTGCAGGAAATGAGATAGGAGTATGTGAGTAAGTGAGTGAGTGAATGAGTGAGTGAGTGAGTGAGTGAGTGAGTGAGTGAGTGAGTGAGTGAGTGAGTGAG
>JBCEWB010062376.1:0-13623 GCA_039654565.1 Peronia peronii
GATAGATAGATAGATAGATAGATAGATAGATAGATAGATAGATAGATAGATAGATAGATAGACAGATAGATAGATATCATTGTCTGTGTCTGTGTGCTAAATATCTGCATGGCCACAATGACACTCATGCAGTTTTGTGTACCAGTTTTTAGAATTACATAAGGGCTCTCAGACTACAAGTTTTATATAAATGAAGGCTCTCAGCCTCACACTCAATTATAAGAGATAATAAATGTAACATCTGCTAGCCCCATACAGTGAGCATGCTGAGCTCATTAATATATCAACAGTCGAGTCGATCATACCGTGCACCAATGCCTGCATTTCAGCACAGATAATTATGGTTTATTAATCGATGACACTATCAGCTCTTTCATCCTTTGTCAATTTATTCTTCTTCTGCTTCACTGATCTATTGAATACGATGAGTCCTTGATTATAATATAATGATTATAATATAATACAATATGGATGGATAAACTGTTCAGAGGTGTGGATTGATAAAAAAAATTAATGAACTGGCAGAGGGCACTTGAAGGAGTGAACGATGAACGGATTATTTGATGGATGGATGGATGGATGGATGGATGGGTTAATGGATGGATAGATGGATGGATGGATGGATGGGTGGAGAAATGGATGGATGGATAGATGGATGGGTGGACAGTTGGATGGATGGGTGGATGGACAGAAGGATGGATGGATGGATGGATGGATGGATGAATGGATATGCAGAGGAAAGGAGTGATAATGACTATCCTTGTTACAAAATTAGTTCATGAAATGTCGCCTACCATTGGGGATAACTGTCAGAGAAAGCTAGATCACGATTTAGTAATTTTGACAAAATAAACGAGAGAGAAAGAGAAAGAGAGAGAGAGAGAGAGAAAGATTTTCGTACAGTAACCATTGCATGCTATAAAATGATACACTATCATGCATGAGGAAGGGTCACATATGGATCCATTTCATAGTCTGAATGAAACACATCAACCAACAACATTAATTAACAACTGCAAATGTCACTTAAGCAAAATGCGCAAGAGACGTATTCGCTATGTGAAAAAGAGGATCTATTATCCCCGGACACATTTCAGTGTCTGACAGTCACACTTGAAGCAACAACAATAAGGCCAGATCTGTCCTTTTTTGCCTGTATACTGTAATATATAAAACTATCGTCCCTAAGAATGATCACTTTCATTTCGTGAATGTGATCACTTAGGTATCATTTATTGTTTTAAATTAGGGAGGGGGGAGGGGGAGGGGGAGGACAGGCAGGTAGGGATACATTTGCTCCATGAAATTGCATTCAGTTCGAACTGAGAAGTTCTGTCCATTGCTAATGTGCGCCATAGTGAAGTTCCCGCTGAGATCCTGGGGATCGAGATCATAATGTCAAAGACTTGAAGAAAGAGACACGGTAGCGTAGTTTCACCCGCCTTAGTTGATTGCAGTATTCAGCAGGAGTCAGCCAACCAGCAGCAGTGGAGCAAACATTGAATCAGAAAAAACGTTCGAAGGAATTTCGGGGACTGGGACTTTATAGATGAACTTTCGGCCGAAGATACACTAAGACCGGTTTGAAGGCAGCATATTGAAGAGTGAAGATCGGGCTTCCTTCAGTTACAAATTAAATGGAGAGAAGACAGGCAGAGTGATCATACTCGCTCCAACTTGCAGCCACCTAACAGATTGCAAATCACGTAATAAAACCAGCACTGTATGGGGATAAGCGCTACATGAATGCTCTCTATTAATATTATTATACTTTCTAAGGATCTACAGTTCTGGAATATAATATCCCTCTCATATTTCCTTGAACATGAATAAACATTACTATAAAAACACTAGCACTCCCGCATTTTTTTTTCTGACACGTTTAGAGTTAAACATGAATAATTCAGTACCGTTACAGAAGCCCAGACTCTCTAGCAGCTTTCATGAGGTATTTCGAAGTCAATCATAATTATGAGGGAGTATTGATAAGTTCATAAGTGATAGACAGGTTTGAATGCTCACAATTCGCCAAGAGCTGATTACCATGCGAATAGCAAGCACATTAACATTTGTGACCGACCTCGCATTGAGGTCATGACACGTCTAAGGCTAGATCTGTGTTCTTTCACATTCAAAATCGGCTGCTGTTCACGTAACAGTAAATTACCACCAGTGAAGAAGGTTACTGTTTACGTTTATTTCCGTGACTCACAAAACTAAGCTTATCTCTAGATCTAATTTGGGTAAGCAGCTCTGTTTCGATAAGAGCAACGGTTTAGGATCCAGCCGTGGCCTTTTTCGCACTGAGCTTGACCTACTTAGAAATTAGGTCAAGGGAGGAAGATGCAATATCGTCTGCTTGCTCTGAAGATGAAGTGAACGATCTATTATCTCATTTTAGTTCATGTATTACATGTTTCCTTCAGATCTCTTCCCCCCCCCCCCCCCCACCCCCCTCTTTTTTTCTTTTTAAGGCTAGATCTCAGAGTTACTTTTCTTCAGAGGTGCTCAAAACTGCTTTTTTTTTTTTTCAAATACTTTGCATTCTCTTCTTCCAGTACTTCGCGTCCTCTCTTTCCCAGCTATTACCCCGTCTAGCGTTATCAGACCGTTACGAGTGGTGCTCTAATCTTCTTCATTCCGTGACGGTTGTGGGCCAGAGCCTGGTCACCGTAGATGGTTCGTTTTGTCCATTCCTGAATGTTGTCAGTCCATCTTTCCTCCTGCCTCTTTTTTTCGCTTCCCATCTACTGTTCACTCTTGGCTTGAAAATTGTAAACAATAATAATAATAATAATAACAATAACAATAATAATGATAATAATGATAATAATAACAATAATATTAATAATAATAATAATAATAAAAAGAAAAATGTTAGGTTGTGAACCTTTTTTTCCTTTCAGGGCAAGATCTCATTGTTATCCCTATCCACATCAAGGATGCTCCAGAACTGAACATTTTTAACGAATATTTTGCTTACAAAACAAACAAATAAACAAACAAAGAACATACACATAAAAACGTGTTTTGTGAAAGTCTGGAGATGCCTAGGACCACAAAATATAATGCATCCTACGTGGTTTTGTGTCGAGAAAATCACAGTTGAGTTTTGCGATCTCTCTATTAATGCATGGCTAATGATTTACAGTTTCAGAGACTGCAGCTAAACAAAATTTGCCTTTTACTACTGTGGACAGTTATACAATGTGTATGAATAGATAAAGAAATAATTAAACTGTGTTGACAAAGTCGTGTTGTCAAAGTTCATTTGTAACAAAAGCAAGCATGTATTAGAATTGCCAATATGCTAGACTATCAATAAAACACTGACTAAAATACCAACTGGATAGTGTTGCGAGTGCTATAAGTAAACCATCAATGCCATGATCGCATTCGAGTGCTTCTACTTCTCTTTACAACTACAAATGTTCACCCACAGTGTATAAACAGAGTCAGGACTATCAGGATTACTATGATGACATTTAAAGTTTATTATCATTATAATGATATTTAATAAGAACTATATTTTATTACCGAAAAATACCTCATATGATTATGAGTGCCATGATATTATTGTTATGCTGTGGTCTGTTTGAAGAGGGATTCCGGTGAACAGTAGTTATGATAACTGAGTTTTTGACGATATCAGCCCCTTGAGATCTGCAGCCTTATCAGGGACCATAAAATACGTTCAAGGATGACAATCCAACCTAAAAGTGCTTGAAATGGATACAGGGGAATTTTCTTCCTTGTGGAAACTGTTCTTTTCCCACCTCTCGCCCATCATACTTTCGTTCTTCGAAATTTAGGATTAAACTGATGTGATATTAGACGTATTACAATTCCTTGGAAATAAAACTTTGAAGATTAAATGCCCGCACCTTGGATAAAGAAAGCTCAGGAGCAGGAAGAAAAATATAACATGGAGTTTAAATTTCAAGTGGTTGCCACAGCTGAGATAACCACCACGACAGGAGGTTAAAAAGCTTAACCATAAGTGGTTGCCCAAACGCGTGTGACTGCATCGTTCAAAACTAGACTAAGGTTTTGTATCCACCAAGAATAACTTTGGGTTATGATAATTCCGTGCCAGGCTCGTCGGTTACTGAATACCAATTCAGAGAGCCAGCCTGTTGTGAACTCACAAAATAGTAAGCTTAGACCTGATGCTGCAAAAGCGTTACGGGGAACTGATGACGTCAGAAATATTGCTAGCAGACAGCACCGAAACCATGCACACTTAGCTCGGATTGGTATTCTGCCCAGCCCAATGTAATGATCTAAAGTGAACACAAGTCATAACACTAACAACAATCGTTTGTACTCGATATTTATTTATAATTATTGTTTGCTTATTTATTTATATTTATTTGTTTGTTCATATATTCATTTGTGTATTTATCTATTACTATTATTTTATTCATTCGTTTGTATTTTTTTGTTAGTTTATTCATCTATATATTACTGTTTAATTTATGTATTGGTTAATTCATATATATATATATATATATATATATATATTATATAGTTTATCGGTTTGTATTATTTTGTTCATTTGTGGGTTTATTCATTTAATAAATTCATTTATAATATTTTTTTAATGATATCTCATGTGGATGCACACTGAAAGCGGGTCAGAACTGTCATTCAAGCACTTGCAGTAGTTATGTAGCTCTGAAGTTTGTGAAGACTGAAAATTACTTTTATAAATCAAGAAGACCGTGAAATAGGTCAATACAGGCATTTTGCTCGTTGTCTGATCGAGGATGCCATTCCACTGTGGGTTTCATTATCCCTTGCTGCAGGCATGTCCAAAGTCCGGCCCGGGGGTCAACAGTTCATATTCGGCTAAGCACCAAGCTGGAAATCCCGGCGGAATGTTTGACACTTCACTTCACTTATCCCTTAGGCTGGCGTCGGACTAACCATACACCATACACCATACACGAAATGAACACGCGGTAACGACTTGTGCGAGTCTGACTGGCCATACACCATACAATATACACCATACACCATACACATGAATGTGCATGTTCATTTTTTGTTTGTTATATGGCCATACACTTGGACAGATGACGTTGATTTGCACTGTTTTTATCGCCAGTTTTCTTCTCTCCTGGTTGAATGTCGTGCTTTATGAGATCATGCAGCTCCTGGAAGTTTTGCTGAGACATCCGAACAGTTCTGGAATTTTTCGGGGTCATGTAGCAGCTTAGGGTACAGAGTTGCATATTCACTCTCAATCCGGCATTTACAGTAGATAGGTCTACACCACATTTTTCTTTGCTGCGAAGCCTGCAGAATCACAGGATCAATGATCAGGGAATCACCTAATAAAAACATCATTTTGCGAGATGAAACACAGAACACATGCACGACATTCAAACTACAACTGTTCTGAGCTGCAAAAGTGTAGGATGTATGCACGTGTATGGTGTATGGTCTATTGTGTATGGTCAGTTAGACACCCCCTGTATGGCGTATGCTGTATGGTGTATGTATCGTGTATGGTGTATGCTGTATGGTGTATGATGTATGGTGTACGGTTAGTCCGACGCCAGCCTTAGTCTAGATGACCTTGGGGCACCAAGGATGATCGGGCAACCACTTTTCTCCACCCTTCTCTATTTTCAGCCTTTCGAAGGGCTTCACCCAACTTTAAACCTGTCCATTCCGTTATGTTGTCTTCCCATCTCTTTTTTTGTCTGCCTCTCCTTTTCTCTCCATGTACAGTGCCCCGTAGGATCGTCTTTGCAAGTCCTGTTGATCTTGTTGTGTGTCCATACCATCTCAGTTTGCGTTTTTTCACAGTGGTGAGAAGCTCCTCATAGGGTACCTTCTCTAAAAAAAGAACACTCGCTTATGTGTATTACGCTCCACTATGAAATCCCACAACAATACTAAAACACTATGTTGAGCAGGAATAAAGATAGGATTTTTGGGTCTTATTCCATTATTGTTTTTAGGAGGGAGAGCTATTAGGAAAGAGGCTGCTCTAAAATATTTTTGTGTACAAGCTTTGGCAAGAGCAACAATGGGAGGCTCAATGATTTTTACTATTTATAGTACTCAATTAATTTAACATTTCGGGAAAAACTCGACGCCGGAAGTACGTCATTCGTTTTCCTATGTTATTAAATGAGTAACACTACTCACTACTACTATTATTGGACGGCATCTAGGTTCAATAGGCTCACAGCGAAGCGTTTGAATCATATATTTCCTACCCACCCTAACAGGGTGAAACCGAAAGTTGAGGCAAATTTGTGAAAAGTTTGGAACGTTTGTACCCCCTGGTAAAAATAGACGTGGGTATTTCCAGCCTTTCGATTGGTCGGAACAAATCTGCTGCGGCCGGTGTTCAAATTTCCACCGGCCCGCAGCCTCTGTGATATTTCATAGGAACCTATACCGAGAGATTGTTCTTCCCGAAAGTTTTCCAGCCAGATTTCCTCATCATTTTACGTAGTCTTCAAAACTGAAACTCAGAATGATTTTGGTAAAAGCTTGTTTCGAGTTATTTGTATTCTATGTGAAGAAATGAAAAGTATGCCGTCTATAGTAAAAATTCCATTAAACAGATTATCTAAATTGAATGTTGGTGATCCAAAAAATGTCAGACTGAATGGTTGGTGCCCAGATATTTTTAATTTATCAAATCTGGTCCTCTTTACAAAAAGTTTGGACACCCTTGCCTTATTGGGATCATTAATGTTAGTACATGTAATCAATCTGAATCTCTGATAAACTGGGCTTACACTGTAATGTTATAGTTTTCTTGCCCCTGAACGTGTTACGAGCCTTTATTCACTGATGGTGGTGTATTATGCTGTCTGTAGACGACATTCAGGATTTCAGGCCTTAGAACGGCTATCTGGTGTCCTGGAAATGTTACAATGGACTATTCACGGCCTGCACAAAAGAACAACATGACCACAAAATAAGTATTTAAATAAATAAATAAATAAATAATAAATAGATAGATAAAAATAAAATAAATGAATGAATAAATAAATGGACAAATATATAATAAATGAATGAATAAATACATAGACAAACACACTTAAATAAAAAAAAAAAAATCAGATGAAGAAAGAAAGAAAGAAAAGAGGAAAGATAAATAACTGAAGAAAGAAAGAAAAAAAGAAAGAAAGAAAAAATAAGACAATATATGAATAGCAAAGTGATAAAATAAGATAAAAGAGAATGAAAGATAGAAAAGAGAAAAAAGACAGAGAGGTAAATAGATAGAATGAAAGGAAGAAGGATAGAAAGAAAGAATATTGCAAAATTTAGAGTCTGTCCGTATAGATTAATCATTTAACACATTCATTTTGTGACTTCTGCAAAATGCTAAGATAGTTCAGGTACGAATATTATATTTCAATTACTTCAAACACCACCTAATGAGACAGACATTTCAGGAATGGAAGGGAAACAAGCGCATATACCTTACACACTGGTATAATCATTTTACTTGTACTTTGTCCTAATACTACAACATAGTGTTCATGCACTGAATTAAGTAATCGTTGGGTTCATTACTGCTGGTGCAATTGCCCTGACCGGCATTCCAGGCTTTGGAATAGCGAGTTAATGTACCGCATGTATATAGCTTTAGCAAATAGATGGGAAAGGACAAAGAGGTAGACAGAGGAGAGGATGGACGGACAACATCCATAAAAAAAACCCATTAAACTTGCCCTAGTCCATAGCCCAGATGGATATGGATAACTGGTGCTTAACTCGTTAGGAGCTGCCCAACTCCAGACGGGGTTGAAGGCTAAAAAAGACGAAGAAGAAGAAGAAGAAGAAGAAGAAGAAGAAAAAAGAAGAAGACGAAGAAGAAGAAGAAGAAAATGAAGAAGAAGAAGAAAAAGAAAAAAGAAGAAGACGAAGAAGAAGAAGAAGAAAATGAAGAAGAAGAAGAAAAAGAAGAAGAAGAAGAAGAAAAAGAAGAAGAAGAAGAGGAAGAAGAAGAAGAAGAAGAAATACCAGTTAAAGTGTACAAAGGAGACAACCATCCTCTATAGACAAGCGAGGTACGTCTTATGGTTAAACTTGAGATTTCTGCTTTATCTAGCCTTTATTTCCCTCCTTGTCAGCAGACACCATGATTTACTTTACAACACCCAGGATGTGACTGATAATAGAATGGATCATAGGTAGTTCAGGCATATAAATAAAGAAATAAATAAATCAGATCATTGCACTACATTTTTACATTGTGGCCATTTTTAAGTTGTTCCCAAGGACATCTGGATGGATGGCTGCACAGACACATGGAGAGTTGACAATCTTTGCCACGGCCCGACAGGATCACAATAACGGCTGAGATAGTCTTATCCAAAAGCCTAAAAAGCCTAAAGGAACCTACTACTACTCATTTTTGCACTAAGTACATAAAATTACCCTAAATCTTGATCGGGTCTTATTCCTGAGCCCTCTCCACTGAGACACGTGTGGCAAATAAAATTGATGTAGTGCCTAATTACCGGTACAACGGTGAGCAAAAACCACATCACATTATGAAGTATTTGAGACACATTCATCGATCAATCAAAACAGCCGCTTGCATTTACTTTAGTTTAAAATTAATGCATCATTATACACTGGGCTTAAATCGCTCAAGAGTTCAGGCAGGAGAGTCACGGCAGGCTTAGGGGCTCAGGTAGCAGGTTTAGGGCCTCAGGCAGGAAGGTCACCTAGGACTTACGGGCTCAGAAGCAGGTTCAAGGCCTCAGGCAGGAGGGTTACGGGAGATTTACGGGCTCAGGTAGCAGGTTCAGGGCCTCAGGCAGGAGGGTCACGGAGGGCTTAGGGGCTCAGGTAGCAGGTTCAGTGCCTCAGGCAGGAGGGGTACGGGAGGCTTAGGGGCTCAGGTAGCAGGTTCAGGGCCTCAGGTAGGAGGATCACGGCAAGTTCATAGCCTCAGGCAGGAGGGTCACGGTAAGTTGAGTAATCTCGGGGGCTTAGGCAGGAGGACCACAATAAGTTCAGTGGCACAGGTAGGAGGGTCACGGTAGGTCCAGGGACTCAGGCAGGAGAGTCACGTTAGGATCAGGAACTCAGGAAGAGGATCACGATAATCTAAGGGGCGTAGGCAGGAGAGTCACAGTAAGCTCAGGAGTTCAGGCAGGAGTGTCAAGGTAGGTCCAGGGACTCCCGCAGGAGAGTCACGGTAGGTTCAGGGCCTCAGACAAGAGGGTCACGATAAGCTCAGGAGCTCAGGGTTCAACGCTTTAGAGTTAATCAGTTTAGATCCACCCATCTCTCTTGCGTGGCCTTCACTAGTTCTTGTAGTCATTCAGGTGATCACTGATAAATTTATCAAGATATTAGTCTGCACAATAAATTGTAGGTGTCTTAAAGACATACAACGACAGTAATACATGTATAAGGGTAGGCTACTAATTATATTAAGCGGTGTTTCTAACAACTGTTACTCGGCGAGTAAAAAAAAAATGGCGACTGTGAAAACGGAATGATATACATGTATTAAATTTGAGCAAGGAGCTTATACTATTTATACTGAAGTGCGGACTCATTGACGCAATGTAATAATTAAAACACAATGTATCTAGCGTGCCAATACAGGCGCCATGGCCATGGGGTTACATTTAGTATTGCTATACGTGAGTTTCGTTTAGTTTTGCACATGGTAACATAACAACAAGTCTTAACGTTAAATAGGTTTCTTGCCCTCAAGGTCATGGCTCCACATTCGGCACGCGTAATGTCATCAGTCCGCTCTCCAGGAGAATACTGGCCCCCCCTCCCCCCCCCCCCCCAGAAAGTTGTGAGAAAAATGCTCAAAAGTAACGCTGGAAATCAGCAAGAGTTGTGTTAAAAAGCTGTCCCCCCCCCCAAAAAAAAATCTTAAAGTTGCTCTCAAAGCTGAACATTTGCTAGACAGTAATAGTGCATATCAGCCTGTTAACAAAAAAAAACAACCATGTATATTATAAATAACAGTGACTGCAATCACCACAATGCATACATTATGTCATTGTATGTATGTACAGTTAAAAATGAGTGTCGGTGTATGTATTTGATTTTTAAAAAAAAATTGTTTAAATGGAAAAAAGTGTTGGTAAAAATGGAATTGGGAATAAGCTGGCTATGATGGCTAGAAGTATTACTATGAGAATAAGTACCAAATTCTGTAAGAAATGATTTGATTCTTTTTATATTATACAGACTGTGGTATGTATTCTTAATCTTGGCTTTGAACACACAAAAAAAGTCGTCCAAAAAGCTCACATTTTTGGTTGCAACAATACATACTTTTGCAACTTGTCAGAAAAGCTGCACAGATGTTCATTACAACTTTCTGTACATTCTTGAAAAAGCTGCATTAAGGCATTATTTTGCAACTTGTTAGAAAAGCTGGATCAATTTTTAAATTTCACAACTTTTTGGAACAGCTACATGTATATTAAAATTTATTTTATTACTTGTTGGAAAAGCTGCATCACTGCTCACATTTCACAAATTGTCAAAAAAAGCTGAATTAGAGCCCCTATTTTGGAATGTTTTGCCCAAGCTGCATTCATGCTTCCATTTGTAACTTGTCTAAAAGCCACATTAATTAAATCTCCTATTTCGCAACTTACCACAAACGCTCCATTACTGCTCACATTTTGCAGCTTGTTGTACAAGCTGCATTAATGCTTACATTTCAGGATTTGTTAGAAAAATTTCATGAAAGCTCTTTTCTGTAATTTACCCAAAGAGTCGCATTAATGTTCACATTTCACAACTTGTCAAGCAATATAATCTAGATCTAGGGCAATGATATCGGCCATGTGACTTTGGGAGAAGAGAGGAGGATGGCTCATTCATAATTAAAATTGTAAATAAAACTGGCTGAGGTGGTACACCAACATGAAACAAGCATGTGTAGCTCCTAAACTTAAGTAAAATAAACATGAATCATATTAATCGCTGATTAATGGGTCCAGATGATAATTAGCAATGATGAATACTAATAAGTTTGGTTGCATTTGTAGACATTTTGCGATGCTGATATCACACTGTATTTCAATCGCTGTATGCTGTGCATCAAGTAAGATCTGTTCACATCGTGATCATTTTGACAACATTGCTGTTCCACACACCACCATAGCAATTTTTACTGAGGCTTGTCAGTATCTATGACAATGTGCACAAGAGATCGAGCACAAAGGTTTGGCCCAGAAGGAGAAGCAAAGTGGATGGGCAGGGTAAAATGATATCCTTGACCTTTCCGTGAGCTTAGGCTAAGGTACTTTCAGCAGTATGTTGGGACAGCGATGAGGGGAGGAGAGCTGGACACAGGGTGAAGCTAGGCAGCTTTGTGCTCTCGACTCAAATCTTTGCAGTTGAAGTGTGTGTTAGATACTCACGTCATCAGTTGCTCTGCTATAATTTTTCCTGACTAGTATTTGTACATACTGTAACCGTCTCTAAAATAATATGATTGTCATGTTGTTCTCACTACTATGACAAAAAAAGTCACCACTATGACAAAAAAAGAAAACTTTGCCCCTCCCCCAATATTTTATTACAGCAGTCTGGTGCTGTTCTGTTATGTAAGAAGACACTTCTAAAAAATCTAGGCTTTTCATGCTAGGAGAAGCTTGTATTATTTTGAGAGAAGTTTTGCAAGTTTTCACAAGATGGGACTATAAAATTATGTAAGTAGTGGAAATTCCAAGAACTAAAAAGATCCTATAGGCAGTACCGTCATCATAATCACCGAGTGTAACTAGACTAGATCTATTTTCAAGATCTAGATTGCGAACAGCTGCCCTCTTACATTAGTCTTTCTAGGACCATGACCACATTATTTATTTTTGTCAGTGCTCTGATTGAGTCTGATGTGCTGATTTTCCATCTACAACTCTCATGCGACCACTCAACAGCATGTTTCAAGTGTGAGGAATTCAGTGCTATGAACTTTGATCTTGATCTTTAAACAGCTGGCGAACAACAGTTTGACTCTGATCCGGACCATGCGCAAACCTTTTTCGTACTTCTGGTTTCACTATTTTTGTATAGGATTTTTATCGCAAACTATTTTAAAATCCGGATTGTCTTGTCAACTCAAAAAAAGGTCAGCAGTTGAGCGGTCAAAAGTAGTAAAGTTGGCGACGACCAAAAAGTTGGAATTCCGACTAAAGTCGGAAGTTTGACATCCCTGCTATAATCAGACAATGGCAATTTTTGCATTATTGTATGTCGGTTGCAACAGGAATCGGTTATAACAGGAACATAGTGCTGATCCCAGCAGTCCTGTTATATCAGATTTCCACTGCAGATCTTACCCAGGGTTGCCAACCCTGTCAAAGCCTGATCAGGAATTTTGGGAACAAAAATCAGGGATTTTCTACTAAAATCAACAATAACCATATCTAAATCTTGGTATTTTAAAAAGGCTCATCTCAACCTGAACACAGTACAAAACTCTTAGATTCTTAGATTTGACATCTCTTGTAGCCTACATGCACTGAATGAGTTTTTCTTTTCTTCAGAAAGCCCAACTGGGCCATGCCATGAATGTGATTCCTGGTCTAAATCTCATCATATGTTGTGGAATGCATATTTTGACTGTCTTTAAAGCTATAGTAGATCCACAATAATACTTCAGATAGAACAGCAAAATGCCCGAGTCCCCATTTGACCATTAATTCTAGAGATCTGGGACACATCCTGGAGGTAATTTTTTTTCATTGTTAAAGATAGACTATTTTAACCCTTTCCATTGAATTCGGCAAGTTCAAATTAGAGGAAAACAGTGAAAAAAAATAGACAAAAACCCAAAATCGCATTTTTTTAGCAAAATCCATATTTCAGAACGTGCCTCCCCCCCCATAATGGCGGTTGAATGTCCTAAGTTTCTGGAACGGGCATCGGCAATTCATGTAAGTTTCACTGTTATCATAATGAGAGAGAAAAAAAATTGCCAGTTGCTGTTGCCATTTCTTGTAGGCTGCTATGTCACCACTGCACTGAGGGCCACTGGCAGGTGTGGTGATAGCTTGATATAACTGGTTTTGCTTTTTCATTCATGTCAGGACCAAGCTGGACTGCGTAACCTCTCCCCTTCCGCCCTCCTACTTTCACCATAACACGGAGTGAGGAACTCTAAGAGGAGGCTGGCACTACTAGAGGTACAGTCACAGATCATGGCACTAGATAGGTAAACATGGGACGAGACTCTTGAAGCGACAATGACCATTGCAGGTCATTATTCAAAACGAAGTCCTCAGTATTGACAATACATAGACATCCATTGTTCTGGCTCATTGCTGCACCTGAATAATTAGTCAGAGTATTGCAAAGTTGTTGATTGTGATTGAGAACAATGTGCACCACATTTGGTAGGAGAAAATGCAACATTGTGCCCGATCAAAAGTGCAGATCTTGGTTCCAAGATCTCACACCTGTGAGTGAGCGAAAATCTTTTAATTCTGCTAATTCAGTGTTTTTTTCTTTGTTATTATTTTTTTTGTTTTACTTTGTGAGAAATTCGGGATTTCAGGGCGCATCCTGAAATAAGGATTTTGCTAAAAAAATGCAATTTTGAGTTTTTGTTTTCTCTTAAAAGCCCTGCCTTTTCTGCGTATAAAAATG